>MU224472.1:282805-301021 GCA_018584345.1 Thuja plicata
CTCTCTCTCTCTCTCTCTCTCTCTCTCTCTCTCTGACATAATATGAGTCTATTAGTAAAAAACCTTGACTATATTTTTCATTCAAATGTTATTTAACATATTATTCATTCCATCTTCCTTCTAATGTTCAACTTTTTATTCACTTGGGATAGATGTGTGAAGGTTAGTTTATAGGAACTGACTATTATTAGGTTTTTTTTAAATAATCTAAGATTGAAGGGATATAGTTGATTTATTTATATAAAATTTACATCGAAATAATATTTTTTTTGTCTCATTAATGACGAGACATTTTTAAAATGGTTTTCTCTACATAAATATTTTATGTGTTTATTCTTATGTTCATATTGGTTTTTTTTTAAAAGAATTCCACACATGAATTATATGGTTAGTCACATGATACTATGATCGTTAGTTTTAGATTTATGACAAAGTGCTTAAATTTTTATTATTATAGTTTACGTTATTTATCAACACAAAATAGATTGTGTGTATGATTAAATCTACATTGAATGATATTAATTATAAGCCTTTAGTGGTTTCTTATAATCTTATATAATTAGGAGATTGAACATTTTAAAGTTCTTTTGCACTATTCAAAAATATAAATCTTGTAAATAGTAAGATAACTAATATCCTAGATTACTTATACAAGATTATGTGTACAAGTTATTTTATCCCAATATTTTAAATAAGTTTTGTGTCATTGTTGGAATTTAAAATATAGTATTCACTAAGAGAATATGTATCACAAATAAAGTAAAGTAGTTGCTATCTAGGAAGGGAAGGAATGTCAACATAGATTTACATAACTTGCCACATTTTTAAAAAATATTTTTGAGCATATAGAATGGACCTTCAATATTAGCTTCCTTCAAATTAGGTCCATTGGTTCCACCATCATTAAATATATAGTTATTATTTTCAGTATTTTTATTACTTAAATTGTGATCAATATTTAATTATTTTCTAATTTTGAGACACTTTTTTTTCCATTAAACAAAATTTCTCCCCTTTCCCTTCACTATTTATTCTTTATTAAAAAAAAAATTAGTCTTTTAATCAATTATAAGGTAAGTGCATTATCTAAGACATTTCTCTTCCTACAAGCATCTTAATAGTGAATCAATGATCTAGATATTTTAGGAATCTATTTTTCATCATTTAAATAAAAATAAGTCCATTATAAAGTACACATAATTTTAAAATTATTTATCTATTGTATTTTTAAGATTTATTTGGCTCAGAAAAGATGTTACATATAATAATTTTTAAATCTATAATTTATTTCTATTTTCTGAAAGGAAATAAATTGGACATAGATAAATGTTAAATGTTTTAGCTACAGTGTTTCCTTTCAAGTTTCTTAAGTTGGTCGCTACAATTATTTTCTTCAAATATTGTAGAATAATCTTTCTTATTTGAACACTAAAACCAAATCCTTGACTAGTATATCCTAGATTCCTCTATGGTATTTTTTACCGCTTGTTTTTACTATCCCTTCTACGCAGCTTCTTATAAGCCACTAATGTTAAGACTAAGACACTCTTGATGGATAATTTATGAGTTAATGTTAAACAAGGAAACAATTTTAAATATGTGGCTTGAGATATTTATTAGGCCAAATGACATGGGGAATGACCTTATTTAAAAATGAGTCTTCAATTTGTGTCAAATGACACACCTTGAATTATTAATAAAATATATGAAATATAAGTTTGAAAAATTATCTTCAATTATATTATTTCCTCAAATAATTTGTATAGGATGAAAAATAAAAGAAATTTTAAATTTTATTTCTTATTAGTAATTAATATCATCACTAAGAACAACCTCTATCCTTTATTAAAACGAATCATATTATCATTGACAAAAAAAATCTCTTTTTAACACGTTATTAATTTTTTTTTAAATAACACTATCATTCTAAGAAAAGAAAAAATGAATGTTTATGTCTCATTAAAAATCAACGAGTTCCATAATTATTTATATATAAACATCACTCTACATATTCATTCTTATCCACAGAGTAGAATATAGACCCTAGGAAACTAGACAATAACTCTTTGAATCATATTTTATGCCTTTTGCAAGCATTATACTACTAGAATCATGCATAGCTAAGACAAAAGAATGATTATATTTTTTTGGATGAAGTGACTTGACTAGTGTGATACCTTGAATTTTGATTATTTTCATCAGACGAAATGACATTAAAAGTGAGATACCTTGAATTTGGTAGCTTTCTTTGAAGAAAAAAGTTGCTCAATGACCACCGATAAAAAAAAGTTGGTAATAAGATAATACATGACATGTTCCTTTAATATTTGTCCATGTCTGCTTTAAAGCAAATGCCAAGCAGAACAACATAGATAATCATTTATAAGTGACAAATATTTCATAGAAATGGATTGATTATGGAATATTTGTTATTTAAAATGAAAATGAGAATCTAGATGGCTGATTTTTCTAAAATTGTTCCTCCATGTCAATGTTGATGTGAACAGCCTCTCAAAATGATCCCTCACATATCCCCTCCAACCATACATTCAATGGATTCAATTCCCTTCTCACCTCATGCAAAATTCAATTTATACTCTGAAATAATTATCAAAACTTGATTTGCTGATTAAAAAAAAACTTGGCTTGTAACAGCTAAGCTGATGGATTATAAGAAAAGTATCCAAATTTTATCAAAACATATGTTTTAAAAAATATATTTATTGGATGAGGTGACAAGATTTGGGTATGTTTGGATGATATTGTCATTCCTTGAAAGGTTAAGAAGATTCGAAAGGTTAAGAAGATTTGAAAATAAGAATAAGAAGATTGGAAAAGGCTACATCTATATAAGGCTCATCTGTTTTGATTACATAAGCTTTTTTTTACTCTATGAACTATCTACTCGATATATAACGATGAAATTTTTATATTCATGCAAATTTCTTTTTAATTTTAGGTTAGTTTTCTTAATGGTTGTTTTGTAGACGAATTTGAATTTTTTACTTTGTTTTTAAGTTCCTTTGGTAGAAAGTATTAGTATAACTATTGTAGTTTTAGATTTGTTTGACTTGATATTTGCATCTTTATAAATTAGAGTGCAATGGTTCAAGTTTCGATCTTGAAGCCCAACTGATTTCCCCTCCAACAAACATAAACACATAACTAGCAGTTGATCTTTGTTTTTCCAAATCATTAGTCATACCATAATCAGTCAAACCTTGCAATTGTGAATCTCTCCCTTCAAGGAACAAAGACTAATTTTAAGAGCCCTTCAAATATTATAAGATCCACATGACATATTTCCAATGAATTTTACCTAGATTGCTCATATATCTTCTTACTACTCCCACTTCATGAGTAATGTTTTATCTAGTGCATACCATTACATACTTGAGGCTCTCTATAGTGGATGAGAATAAAGTTTCTTTCATCTACTTTTAGCCTTCTTTTGTCTTGGGACATATCTTGGAGGATAATTTACAAATGATTGCCAAGTAGTGTGCTTATAGCCTTAGCACCCTTCATGCTAAATCTATTTAAAACCTTCCCAATGTATTTTTCTTGTGACAATTTGATCTTTATTTTCTACCTATCGACGATTATTGTTATATCAAGAATCCTCTTCACTACTCCTAAATATTTTGTTGTGAGCTTATGAACTAATTGTTGTTTCATATTACTAACAATATTCATAATAGTGATAGTCACTAGCATATGGTCAACAAATAATAGTGATAAATTAAATTGCCATTGTCCAACACATTGTAATATACACACAAATTAGATTCACACCTGATGAAGTATTTCTTAACCACACGAAGGAGTCAAACATGAGATACTAGTTGTGGAGCTTTTTTGATTCGATACCTACTTAGTGTGCAAGATAACTTCTCTTGCCCTTCTTTTTAAAAAACATTCAAGTTATTGCATATATGATTCTTCTTATATGTCAACTTGAAGAAATGTGGTCTTAACATCAAGTTTCTCTAACTCAAAGTCATAGATAGTTGATGCCCAACAACTACTTGAATGGTAGTCATCTTCACAAATGATGAGAAAAATAGAGCTTTATCTTTTTTTTCTAGAGGTTTTTTATGGTATGCTTTGATTCTAAGGAGGATAGGTAGGTTGTGTTTGATGGTTGACCTTGGCAATGGGATTCACATCTCTTCTCTATGCATCCTTGGTTTCTTCTTTCAACCCATTGAAAGAGTCAACTGATATTTTGTCTACATCGGTAAGGCTAACTTATTTTCCCCTTCATTTCTAGTGTGATGAATCCCATGAGCCTATTGTTAATACTTTTATTTGATTCTTGAAGGTGGAATCTGTGAGCAATGTCACTTCATTTGCTAATATTCTAATTGAAGTGAAAATTTCAAAAGCTCTACTTAGAGAAGTTACTCTACATGTTAATGATAGGTCTTAGTGTTAGATAGTGTACTATGAGGGCACACCCTTTTGTTGTAGACATTAATTTTCTAATAGGTATTTCTCTTTTGAATGCAAGCTCATAGTGCTCACAAATATCTTCTCTCAACTTAGTGAAAGAATAGCGTTCCAAACCATCTTACTATTTATCCTGAGTATGATTTAGTGTATGATGTTATTTCAAATGATTTTAAACCACCCACTCCTATTTATACTCCTCTTGATCCTCCTAAGTAGACTTTGAATTTGATAGTACTATCTGCCAATTTACATGTAGGTGTAGCTTGTCTACCCAAATCTTCTTCTAATGATAAAACAAGTGGTGCTGGATTTGTTGTATTTATAGCTATTGGGGTCAAGGATTCCTGTATTTCTTGTGATGGTATTTTATTTTCCATAATAATGTTACTTTTTTATTAATGTTGTTCTAAATGTTGTTGAGCCACTATTTTCTATAGCTCAATGTTGTTCTGATTGTAATAATGGATCTACCTAGATGTTGTCCAAGGGGAGAAGAAGTATGAAACACACAATTCTTCTTAGGACAAGATATTAGATAAGTACTCTAAAAGTTTTGATTTAAAATAGAACAAAAACTATTTGGTTCCAACTGTACTATTTGGTTGGTTGCCTTGTTTTATTGTATTGTGATTGGTTTTCTTCCAATATTGGCCTTTGATCTAGGTTTTTCTAGATATATAAATAGTTGGAGCTCTTCCACACATACTTTGATAAAAAAAAATTTAAAAAAAAAAACTATTAAAATAAGCATATTAAAAAAGAAATTTAATTTTTATAAACATTTTTATAATCTACATTCAAAATTTGTTCATTCCTTTTATCAAATATTAGTGTTTTAGTTTTTATAGAAGAGAGAAAGTGAAATTTTACCTGAAAATATTGATTTCGTCATCCCATATAGGTCAAGAAGTATGGGATCACTTAGTACCATACAACTTTATGTGCTAGACAAGCCTAATATTGATATGCTCCTAGAAGCAGTCTCTTTCAACAAAACTTCTTTAAAAAGTATATAAAATATTCATCTTCCAAGGGTCATTATTGGTAATTATTGTTACCAATCAATATTACAATTTAATTTGGATAGGGTAGGTTTACCGCTTTGCGAAGTTGGATCACTTGGGAGATCTTGAGGTTATAATTACCATTTCCACTAATTTGGTTTATTCCTTCTTGAGTGAAATTTTCCTACGAGACCCTCGAGGTAACTGAGGGATCCTAAGCTAGTAAAATTGGTGACCTAGAATATAGATCTAAAAAAAGTGATCATAAAGGGTCCAAAAGTATTGAAGTGACTTTATGTGTTTCTTAAATGCTCCTTAACACATCTCGAACATTAAAAAACCATAGTTACTAATTTACAAACCCCATGAGGAACGAAAAGAGAGAAACAAACCAAAAGACTATCTAAAAAACTTGGCTTAAACAATTCTTTAAAAATGTAGAAAATGAGCAAGTTATAACTATCTCTAATAATGTGCTCCTTTGAAATGGATTACATCATGAATTTCAACTAAGTTAATATTTTCAAAGATATATATGTGTTTGTGTTTGTGTGTGTGTGTGTGTGTGTGTGTGTGTGTGTGTGTGTGTGTGTGTGTGTGTGTGTGTGTGTGTGTGTGTGTAAAGATCACATTTTACATCCAAGTATATGCCCACACATGGAAAGAAGAAGATTTGTAAGTTATATCATATCTCATCCTTTATTCACATGATTTATTAACCATTATATATGAAAAGTAAAACACCTCAATAGTAAATGCTTAATCATTTTTCAAAAGTAAACTAAGCCTTCTAGACATGTTCCAAAAACATAATTATATATTAGAAACACACCACTAGAAGGTATGCATATTACAATCTAATGTTAATATATGCCAAAAAAAAAAAAAAAGAATAGTAGCTCTCTTGCCATAAATATGGGTACATTTTAGTCCAAGATAAAAATGTTTGTAATCATATGATATATTTCATCCTCTCAAGAAAAAAACATGCTCACATAACATATTTTTTAAATGTGTATTATGCAATTTAATGGCTTATAGAAATTCCATAAAAATTGTTTATAATTGTTCAAATTTTGTACTATTTATTTTTACTTCATGTAGTAAATTTAAATTAAATCTACTACACTTGACTAGTAAAGTATAAAGGTATTAATCAAGTACTATGTGTTAAGTAAATACAAGAAACAATTAAATCAATGCTAGTTTTTTTAATTGTCTATTTATAAGAATATTGCATTGATGATGGGTATTGGGGTGCTAGATTTTGATAGGAATGTATACTTGGTAGGGATTTTGCAATGTAATATCTCAATATATTTATACATTGTTTTGAATAAACAAAATTATCAAAATGGTAGATTATAATTTTGATTTTAAATGAAACATCATGAACAAACAATAAAAAATATTTATATACAAATTATTAATAAAATAATAAATCTTTCAACTTGCAAATAAAAAAATTTAAAACTTGACTCAAATAATTTCTTAAATAGTTAAGGCAAAACTCTTTCTAGTACAATCCACACCCACCACCTAATAATGCACATAAATTCTAGTGCAAATCTAATTCGTTATGTTATCAAATATATCCATCGACCACCTAATTCTTTATAGGATGAAAATTCTATAGGAAATGGAATCTCCGAAGACTTTGAAGACATGGTCTATCCATCCACCACCTAACATTAAATGGACATACTAAACAAAATGTATGTTTTCGAGGCTATCTATTCATCCACCACCTGATGTAGACATGATCGCTTCCTATATAGAACTTAAATGGAAGTAAATCTAAGAGTCATTTATGTGACCCAATGTTGCTTCCATTGGGCTTGCAAACAATAAACAAATTAAAGAATATTTTTCTTTGCTTAGATTAAACACAGACAACGAGAATTTTGCAAGGCAAGTGGGGTCCTGTAATGTTTTGTGATAGACAACATCTGATCTCATTTAAACATATGCAGTTCTCCACCTTTCCAACATATTTCCACTAGGTCGATGAGTTTCATGTTTTTCCTCCTAGATTTTTCACCCACAGAAGTTATCGTAATGTTTGAAGAAGAAAATTATGAATAACGATAAATTCATGCAGCTTAACCATAGTTGTAGACACTGACAATGATATTTTAAAGTTTGAAAGAAAGAGCTTTCAAAAGCTGAATCAAAATTAAACAAGTGCTCCAGTGCAGCGTAGTTCCTGCCAAGTGCTGGTAGGACGGTTTTCGAAGATAAGAGAGGAAACAAGTAATTGCCCCAAGCTACTGATTTAATTCGGAGGACAAGAGGGGATGAAACTGGCAGCCTCATATCACTAGGCCTTTGAGACAGTGTATTATAGTCTGCTTCAATTGCTTTCCATTAGATAGTTGTACTTTAGTATCTCATTTTATAGTTGCTTCAAGCCAAGAGATTTTAGATTCAAAACAAGTTGAAGTTGAAAAAAACAATTATACAAACTCAACATAGGCACCCATTTTTATTTTTTTTGGACAAAAATGGCTATGCCATTAAAATATTTTATTTATATAGTG
This sequence comes from Thuja plicata, assembly GCA_018584345.1. Classification (NCBI taxonomy): domain Eukaryota; kingdom Viridiplantae; phylum Streptophyta; class Pinopsida; order Cupressales; family Cupressaceae; genus Thuja; species Thuja plicata. Next base: position 290,805 of record MU224472.1, read on the forward strand.
TTTACACGGCTTCGAAGGCTCAAGAGGGAAAGAAGCAAGAAGAAAACCCTCTATCTTTGCCCTTACAAACGCTTTACAAACAGACAAAAGAGCCTGATTAGGCATTTATAAAATAACCTAAACAACCAAATAAATTACTCAAAATACACCATCCATTCTTAGTTTGATGCTTAAGCATTGTTAATTTCAATTTGCCGGTATTTAAAAAGTCTCTTCGGGCAAATTGTAGAATTTACACCCGAATTATAAGCTAAGTCTTGTCTGCAGTTTTTGTTTATTCTTGATTCTAGATGTTCTTGAGGGAAAAAATATTAAACATATACAAAAATTTGGTGTCATGCCCAAAAAGGACAGGTTCATAATTTGACAAGAAATACTAATATAGTTCATACTGGTGCATATTTACATAAACGGGGTTTAAGTTCAAGATTTCTAATTTGTTTAAATAAATAGATTAAAAAACTCATTAAAGTCCAAGATAATCCATGCTACTTGAAATAGTGTAAAAACAACGACTTATTAATAAACCAACTTTTCTTAGATCATTACTAGTCTAAAACAAATGGTTGGCAAAATTAGCAACAACAACATTAACCATTAATCATTCAATTATAAGCCCATAACAAATCTAGCTTTTGACTTTTTGTATGCATACCTATATTGAGACAGACTTCCTGTCCTTATTTTTCTATTGATATTTGAAATGTTTGGCAGATCATTGGGTGTGACATTTTACAGTTATATAAACTAATTTAAATAACCTACTTGTGTTTTAAAAAAGGTCTTAAGAGTACAATTTGATCATGATATAACTATGTGTTTGTAAAATATTGAATATTTTTCACTTTTTGTATTGGGATACTTAAATTCTATTAATTTCTGCATATATATTCAAAAACCAAAAGCATTTGAAATTCCTGACATGTTAAAACCATTTTTGCTCAGCCCAACCCTTACTTCTTTTGTTTCCCATTACTGGTAAAATATTTGAATTGTCTACTAATCATTCAAATTGCACTTCAAAATCCACACCCACACTTAAATAGCAATATAAATTATTACACTGTGATGTTTTTAATATTTTATAAATATATACATCTCGGCCTCGGCCTCGGCCCCTTATGGATAAAAAAATATATATAAATTGTTGCTTATTTTCCATAAAGCCCTGGAATTTGCATTCTAATCCATGACACAATCAAAATCAGGAAACTGGAAATTGCAGATTTTCCTCCAAAGTACATAAAAGATTAAATCTGTACACTTCCATAACATGTGCATTTGAACAAAACGTTAATTACCTTTTCCAATAATCAATTAAATGACTCAAATGTACATCTACGAGCAAAAAAGGCATCACTACCACAACCAAAACTCATGGTATGTTTTAGACAAGGGCATTGCAGGCTCTTTGGGCCACCAAAGGCAAACTGTAATTGCATTCTGAAAAAAATAGGCATCTTTTGCTAAGAATCTTTCTGTAAAATTAAAAAAATCACTAGTGAGCAATGGGATAGAATAGCCTCTTAAAAAGACACTTCTGATATCACAAAATGTGTCGTGCCTTGGGTGAAATTATATTTAGATCCAAGGTAAATAGTAAACGAGATTAGGTATTCAGATAATTAAGTTGCTAATTTACATTTATTTGGAACTTAGAAAATAGGAAAAATATATTTAACCAAAGGCCCAAAACAAATATGGTAATAAATTTTAGAAGCCTAAATCTGTAAGAATGCATACAGTAAAATGATGGAGCCCAAAACTTGACAATACATTTCAAAACCCTAAATTAGTAAGAATATAGACATCATATTTTTCATAATCATATGAAGCCCAAAAACTTGGCAATATATTTCAAAACCCTATATCAGTAAGGACAAAAGCATCGCAATTTCTTTAAATCATATGGAGCAAAAACCTGACTACTCATGCTCATAAATTGCAAAAATCTGAAAATACAATTTCATAAATTGTGTATATAGTATTTGTTGACACCACAAACCACACGAGCTCGCATTTGCATAGATTCAACATCAATTTCTCTAATTTACCAAAAATTTTGGAAATACGAACCCTTTTACTCTCACAGATCCATCTTCTTGTCTATAATGCATTTTAAATCATTTCAAAACCGTCAATCAGTAATGACGTTGATATCATAAATTTCTTCAACCACATGGAGCAAAAAAACTCAAAATACTTCATAAATTTTGTGTATAATTTTTTTTTCCACCTGTAAATAGAAACTCACTACATGTATCCTCCATGCAATGGTCTCCTGCTGCCTGGTAGAGGAGCTAACACTGCAATTTCAAGAATCGACAAGCATAATAGTGAATCAAATGAATATGCTAAACATCTTGCAATTTCTTTGCAGGCAAGAGAGGTAGCGGGATTGGCTCTTGAATATCAAGATACAAGATTTGAACACAACAATGGCTCAGACTAATTTGTATCCATCAAAAAACCCAATATTTAACTTGGAAAGAACATTATTTTGGTGGCACATGATCATTTAGACTAGAAGCAATAAGAGATTATTGAGTGTCATTGAACAGTGGTTAAGCACTAAGCAGTAATGATCATGGTCTTCTCGAGCGATTATCTTTTCAACAAATAACATTGATTCAGTATTTGTTTCAAGATCATCAACAAACCCAAAAACAACAGATAAAAATAAAATAAAGATGAAAAGAACAAAACCTAAAAACCAATGTTATTAAGTGTGGTAGAGATTTTCCTCTTATTGTTGTTGCTTCCCCACATCGCATTGCAGCACCACATAACTCTACAATAACACCCAACAGTCAAAAAAACAACCCTCATGTCTCATAACATATGCCTCTGACATGGGCTTAGCTGCTAAACTCTTGAAACAGAATCAAATTGCTTTAAATTACATTGATTCTATCAACAAATCTCTATGAGCAACCACCATCTCTATAACGGTGAGTGTGAGACTGTCAGCGTGAATAAAACAAGAAGCCACCACCTCTGCAAACAACGAGCAACAGACTATCAACGCTAAGCAACCTGCAGAAATAGACAACAACGTGACAATGCAATTATTAATAAAAGAAGAGATTTCCCTCACCACCACATCTAGTATGGTATTGGTAAATGTGGAGGAATGAAGTCCAATCCCATCTTGAACAAAGCTGTTCCTAGAGGGATGTGTGTTCTCTGGGCTCGTGAACATACCTTTGCAAACTCAGCCAATAGAAAAGAAATAACAAATTTGGAATGATAGTTTGTTTAAACAATATGCAGCTTCGCTGATGAAACTAACAAATGCACATACAAACATTGAAGAAAAATGAAATAATAGGGAAAGGAAAATGAAGCGAGGTCATTGGATGGAAGTGAAAACTTTAATAACCGATTAACCTTTTAGCCCTCGGCAAGAGTTATCCTACCATGGTAGGAACTAACAATACCCCTATGTCTTGGATTCAATAACTTTTTGTTACATTTCCATATTGTCTCCACTAAATAAACACAAAGGCAATAGAATGAAGATGGTTGTCCATGTAATTTTTTATGTAATCTACCGACATTATAAATGAGGCATAATATCTTGAATTGTTTAACAACCATCCTATTGACATACATCTATAATTCTCAACTATGTTATCTCATGAGCCTTACGAAGTTACATTTTTCAAGATATAAAAGTTCCCAAACTAATTAGGAAAAATTATGTATTGGGTTACACCTATGATCCCAGGCCATCTTCAAATTTTGGGCTTTCTAATATATGAATTCTTCACCAATGGATTTTTTACTTGTCAATTATAATTATTTTTCATTTGTATCTTCTCAACATTTTCATTTTCTATAAAATTTATATAGTGACCTTAGTGACTTTATTAATTTAAAAAATAAATATGGTTTAGATAACACATAATATACTTGATACATATATGGTCAAATTTCAACAATAATACTTCAGTAAAAAAAATTTAATGTAAGAGATTATATCTAATATTTTATTTTTGTTTCACAAGAAGTTAAACTTCTCTTGTAAAATTTTAAAACTAAAAATAGATTTCTAATTTTTTAGACTTCAAACATATATTTCAGAAGGTATTTGTTTTTTATTGCTGGTAAAAATAGGTTTTAGGGGGACCTCAAACCCCTTACAATCCTTACAAAATAGGAATAGACATTAAGCCAACTAAACTGAAACAGGACTGGGAACTAAACCGCTAAACCCATAACCAACATAAAAAACCAGAAACCAACAACGACACCCAGCGAAGACCTAAAACCAAACTAGCACAGAAACAAGGGAACAGCAAGACCTAGGAAAACTCCAAAAGAATTCAATTTGCCTCTTTCTTAGCCTTAGACACCTTCTTGATTGCCACATCAAAATATAAGAGTTCCAGGATCCTGTATTGGATCTTCTTCGTCTTTGCAGACCGTGTACACTTGCCTGGACTAGCTTCACCCACATCTTCTTTTTCATCTTTGAGCTTCACAGTCGGAGACCCTGCATCCAGCTCAGACTTGATGGAATTGAAGCACTCCATCGCAGAACCCATAAAAAGGTTATTGTCTAGCATGTGCTTCTTAATAGTGTTCTCCAAGATTTCCATTTTGTCCCTCAAATCCTTCATTTTTTTTCCTCCTCTTTGTCCTTTCGGACTTCCATCCCCACCGACCCAGTATCCAAGTTCCTCTGAACAAGATCAACTTTGGTAGAGAGGGATCAAAAACTAAGATTGAGGCTTTTAATTTCCTTTAAAACCCATTTCATGAGGCATAACAAATACATCGACATCGCCTTTTCCATTAGGAGGACGCTGAAAGGGGGATCTATTTTATCGTCCATATCCTCTTGAAGGAGTTGAACATTCCTTTCCTAAATGTCAACCGTTCGCACAAAGGGAATGTTCCTAGAGCTAGAAGGGTTATTACCCTTCTCATCAGTCTTCGAAACAAGAATCTCATTATCCTCCTTCCTATCCAACTGCACCTCCATGAAAAATTCAATCTTTGGGGAAATAGGAACATCATGTCCTTCAAATCTAGCATAATTGACCAGAATGGGGACCTTCTGACCACCCACATCCACATCTTTATCCTTAACTTCAGGGTCGTCAACTTTTTCCTTGGCTTCATGGGCATACTCTTCCTTGTTCTCTTCCTCACCAGAATCACTAGCGGAAGCCGACAGGGACTCTTTTCTTTCCTCATCAGACTGGGTATGGGGAAAATATTTAGTATCTACTTAACCATCAACACTCTTACCTTTAGAATCTGTTTCCCTACCATCCTTCTTTTTCAGATTTTAATTTTTTACCCGATGTCAACTCCGCTTTACTCTCACCCTCCCTAATCTGTTTACCCAAATCCTTGACAGAACCAGAGTCCCTAGGGGAGGGGATAATAGGGCTACTAATAGAAAATTTCTTAATATGCTCAACAATTAAAAGGATAAGACCCTCATGCAGAATGGGCTTGCTCACTTTCTTCCTATGATCAATTATGCTAGGGCAAATGGAGTACAGTAGAAAAAATGGGAAAGAAACCCTAACCTTATGTTTGAAATGACAAAGCAACACAAAATTATAGGAGTGAGCCCGCTTATACCTACCATCCAGAGTGATATACTCCATGACAACAGTCATAACCTTCACCCAGATCTCCTTGAAAGTATCCACATCATAACAGCCACTAGAGTCCTTCACCAAGCACTTGGCCTCCACCTTATCTTTTGGGAAATGCTAAATGGACTATTGGGAGGTCTTCTTGTCTTTATAGAACTTCATGCCCTTGGTTTTCAACCCAGACACCTCTGCAATAAGATATTTGATGATTGTCATAGACATTTCCCCAATAGTCACAGTGTCATCCTTCCATCTCTCAACAAAAGCCTTTGTGACATCTTCTTTGAACCCATGAAGGTGTTCCATGGATGTGGTGAGCCCTCCCTTCTTAAGATTTTCCTAGACTTCAGTCTTATTCTTCCATTTTTGCAATTCTTCGGCTTTTTGCGGTTAAGTCCTCCACCCATAATGCCCTCAGAGAACATACTCTCAATAGAAATGGCAGAGACAATACAAAGATAAAACACAATGGCAGACTTCAAATTGAACACAACGTAAATATATGCGTATCTACCCTCAACCACCTTGCGAAAGTCGAGACTTTTTGTAACCCTTAAATAATTGCTTTAATTAACTGGCATCTTTTCATCATAGCTTTCTAAGATATTCCAAATCTTCTCTTTTTCTCCAAGTCATATCAAACACCAACTTGGCCTTCAAATCGATGGTCAAATCATTTCCTCCATTCCAAGTCATGATGTCCTTAGCCCTGAAAGCAATGTTGGCCAACGCATCCGCTATACTATTAGCCTCCCTGAAGTTATGAGAAATAATAACCTGCTTAAAGGAATTAATGATTATCTGAGCCTCCTCTATAATTTCCTTAATAGACCATGATGGCTTAGTCACCCCTTCAATACAATTTAAAATGTTCATAGAGCCACCATGAATCCACACGTTCGAAGACATGTCATCTTTTATAATTTTTAAATTTTGAAGGAGAGTCATAGCCTCCACCACGTGATTGGTCTGGATGCTAATAGGAAGTGCCACAACAGCAAGATAGTTAGCCATGCAATCCTAAATAATTCCACCATAGCCAGCAGGCCCCGGGTTACCCTTCACCACACCGTCAAAATTAGCTTTGATCCAGCCATGAGGGGGGAAAGCCATATGGCATTCTCTCACTAGGATGAGGACTTCACTTTGGTGCCAGTAGTATTAACTCGAGCATAAAAATCTAGCTTAGCTCCAATCATGGCATTACAGTTCTCCTTAATACTTCTCTTAATCTTAAGAAGGTATTTGTTTGTCATTTTAGCATCTTCCCATTAAAAAAATTTAAAGATGATTTTAAAAATTGTATTACCCTCAAAATGTTTAAACTTTTAACTCTAGGTGCTCTATTTTTTGCAAAAAAAAATAAAAAATCATGTCGTAGTCTGCAAACCCTAGGTAAAATCTAGTTGTCTTACTTAATATGAAAATATTTTAAAGCTTGAATCTAGTTATGTACTCCATTTATTTTATAACATTAAAAAATCATGATTTGTGATCCTAATATCATGTGTGACCTATCCTAAAATTCCTTTCCATCCAAGTCGTTATTTTCTATTAGTTCACATGCCCTAAAAATTTAATTTTGAATAGCCTGAGTAGTACTTTTAAAACTTGCCAGTTAAATTTTTCACTTTCATAATTAAACCTTCAGCCTATAAATAATATATTCATGACTATAATAAAACTCATGAAATTTTTTAGAATTTTATATGACTATGACAAAAAATGAAGATCTCATGAGCTACGAATAGTACTAAGTTAGTATCTAGTAACTTTATTAATTTAAGTTACTATGTTAAACATTTTATTCTTAACGCACGAAAACACAATCTTCAATCAATAAAACCATAAATATGAAGATGACATGATGTTAAGGTTTGCACCCAACCTTAGGACCCAATTTGTAGAACATCCTTCACACATAAGAGAGAAGCAACCATTTAGATGTTATTCCACCAAAGAAAATATGAAATTTAGGTGATTAAAAAGTATAAAGGGCTTGCTTATAAAGAAAAAGAGCAAGCTCTGGTGAGAAAACACAAAATGTGGGCAAGTATCTCACTCTGAAAAAAGAGTAAGAAAAGTCTAACCACTCCCAACTATCCAATTACATGCGAGTTACCTATGTGAAAGGTAAGTAAACATAAATAGGAATAACCATTTACTCCAACAATGATTCCCCTAAGGATACAAATGCTATATTGTGAGGGTTATTTTTCCAAACAAGGCATGATGTGAATTTTTTTCTATTAATGGCCTTCTCTTCTTGGTTTCCACTAGTAAGTTTAGGAGGCTTGGTCTCGTCTAATATAGGGTAAAATAGGACTTTACCCTTCTATTAAAGGTGGCATGCTTTTCTTTTAAGGAGGATAGGCAAGCTGTGTTTGATGGTGGGCCATAGCAGTAAGATTCACATCCCCTCTCTATGCATCCTAGGGTTTTCTTTCAACCCACTTAAAGACTTAAATGAAATTTTTTCTATGTGGGTAAGGTTTCCTTATCTTCCCTTTCATGTTTGATGTGATGAATCCCATGATGTATTGATAATACTTTAGGTAGATTCTTGAAAGTGCATTCTATAACTAAAGACTTTGGTCACACTTCAATTTCTTGCATTCTAGTTGAGGTGGATATTTCAAAATCTCTGTCTAGAAAATTCACTCTAAAGTTATAATCTATACAATAATAACTTAATCAATACACTAATATGCTGATATAATCCATCACTTGGCTTTACTAGATACCAGTCTCACAAAATCATACCATCATTATCATATTCACGCCCACCTTGTCAAATCAATAATTCAAAGCAATATTATATCCAAGAGAGATTTCTACACATTTATCAAAGGTTTATACAATTTACACTGGTCAATAAAAAGGGAAATCATCAACATTTGTACTCATGCAACTATTGTTGAGAAATCAAACTCTTGAGTAATACCAAAATAGTTACATTGCATAATCAAACTCTCCAAATAAGGATACTATAAACCCATGACCTAGTTAAATTGAAAAGATGAGAAGGTGCAAGTGTAATAAATTTAAGTAATTATCTTGAAAGTCCTAAATATCATATCAGGGTACATTACATATTACCATTGTTTTTCAGAAAGTGGCAGGTTTACCTGTTTGCTAAGTTGGATCACTTGGGAGATCTTAAGGTTCTTGTTACCATTTCTACTAATTTGGGTTACTCTTTCATGAATCAAGGTTTCCTAGGAGATTCATGGTTTTTTGAGAGATCCCAAACTAATAAAATGCTTTACCTTGAATATAGACCTAAGACAAAGGCCCCCAAAAAATTTGAAATTACTTTATATGTAATTCCTAAATGTTCCTAATTACATCCCCAACATTGAGAAACAATAAACACTAAGTTGTAAACCTCACAAGGAATGAAAAATGGGGACAAAACAAAAGAAAAGAAACAATTAGGTATGTGCACAAAGATGGGGGACCAAAAAGGGGGTATAAATTGCCACTTTTTTTTCTAAAATTGGTAAATTTTGAACTTCATCAATAAAATCAAGATTCTTACACTCAAATTTTGAAGATACGATAAGGAAAAAAAATGTAGTACTCCAAATCTAGTTTCTTAACTACTAATTATTTTGAAATTGGTTGAGATAAAGGGCCTCAAAAAGGGGGAGCACACAAATTTGTCCTATTTTTTGGGGAAAAAACATAATATAGCATTTGGTGTCCTCTCCCTAAAATGTCAACTTTTTTTATGAATTCTTTTAATCGCTCCAGTGAGAAGTTATCTAACACAACGTAGTTTATTCTAATTTTTTGGCTAAATGTTTTTGAACGTATGATTTTTTTAAGAATTTTCAAAGTGGACACACCTTGAAAATATTAAATTTGAGCATGCTCCCTCTAGAAACTATTGAAAACTAATAAAAATGAAAACTTTATTTTTTTAGGTGTGTAGAATGGAGTCTAGTTTATAAACATGTAATTTTTTTCAAAAGTTGATGAACGAGAATAAATCTATGCTCGAAATACTACACAATGGTTTTTGAAAAAAATGGGACTTACTTATAAAATAAATTAGAGATGGAAATATTAACATAATAAAAATTCAAAATAAATTATATGGCTAGATAGCTAATAGACAGATTAACAACACCATGATGTCTGATTTTGTCTGTGTTGAACAATGTGCAAACTTGGTAGGGAGCACAAATGAAAATATGAGAAATTTTTGTATTTTTTTATGAAAAATATGTCTCATACCTATTATAGTTGTCCATGCCTTTGGGTAGGATACCTAAGGAAAATCCAAGCCTAAGTCTTGTTATTTCCAAAATTGTTAATATGGTGCATATGGTGTGCGTTGTATAAGGAGCACACAATATATGGCACACACCAACAATTTAATGTTGCAAATTTATCTCTCTTTATTTATGTATCCACTTCTCCATCCATGTTTCATTACCCCAGATACCTATGTCATCATCTATTCATGTAAACCTTTTGTCTCCATCTAATTAGGTTTTTAACATCTATTTATCGTTCTAAGTGTATCACCTCTCTCTCTCTCTCTCTCTCTCTCTCTCTCTCTCTCTCTCTCTCTCTCTCTCTCTCTCTCTC
>MU224472.1:301071-332470 GCA_018584345.1 Thuja plicata
CTCTCTCTCTCTCTCTCTCTCTCTCTCTCTCTCTCTCTCTCTCTCTCTCTCTCTCTCTCTCTCTCTCTCTCTCTCTCTCTCTCTCTCTCTCTCTCTCTCTCTCTCTCTCTCTCTCTCTCTCTCTGGTGTAGGAATTTGAGCTTAGAGATAGAGACAGAGGATTATGAGATTAAAGCTTAGGATTTATTGTTTAAAGACTAGTACAAGATTTATTGTTTAGAGACTATCTCCCTACCCTTAATCCTCCCACCTCTAGTATGGGGGAATCCTTTTCAACATAGTCCTTGTATTCTACTCCACTTATTCCCCATCCTTTAATCATATAGTCACATCCCTTAACACCATCCTTCCATTTCATGCATCTTTTATCCGTCATCTTCCCATATTTTATTTTCCTACTGCTAGTGTGAGACATTTCACTACTTTCCACATGGTTCTTGGATCTCCATCCTTTAATCCCATATTACCTATCCATCCATTCAATCTCTCTATCTCCTATCTAATAAATCTCTCCATCCATCCATCCTTTACCATGTTTTCGTTCTCCCTTGTCATTGGTCCCAAATTTATCCTTTATCAACCATCTAATTCCATTATATCCAATCCACTTATCTTCCTCCCATCCTATCCAATCCAATCCATTTATCCCCCTACCATTTTATCCAACCATTTATCTTCCAATCTCATTCTATCCAATCCATTCATCCAAAATATATCTATAATCCAAAATCCCAAATTAGTCCAATGAAGTACAATCTATAGTAATCCATGTAATCCAATCTTGTAATCTAGCACAACAATCCTTAATCAAGCCATCATCTTGATCCAAATCAGTTGATAATTCATTAATCAACTTTTAAGAAAAACGTCATCATGGGATGTATCCTACCTAATCCTTTGGATGTGCATTGTACTTATTGTTAGCTTTCTCATCCTAGTTAATCAAACAATCAATCATCAACCAATAATAAATCAATAAGTTTTTAGCTTTACTAGGGACAAAATGTTGGTTTGCTTTTGGTTTATGTGCATGCTTTCTCGTTGCTTGTATGTGTTAGTATTTTTTTCATTTATCATGGTCTTTGAATTCTATTTTCATAAGGAATCATGGTCTTGTATATCATGGCGTCATAAGGAATATGGATGTATTTAACCTTTTTTATCACATACTTGACACATTGTCATATTGGTTCTGCATACCTTTGTGCATAGTGTCAAGTACAATATTAAACCTAAGTTTTTCATACCATTCCAGCATGACTTTATTCTATAGACACCAAAATTTGTCCTAACTTGAATACAATTACCCTTATCCTATCCTAGCCCATTAAATAAGTATTTATTATTTATTTAATAATCCTTTATCTTTACCTTATCCCTAATTAAATAAATTGCCCATTATACTATCCTATATTAAATAAATTTACATTTATTTAATTTTATCTATCCCATTTCTCAAGAGTTTAATTAAACCTAAATTAATTAAACTAACCTCGCCTATTTCCCCTTACCCACTTGCACAATCCTAAAAATCCCACTTGCATCTTAACCCTTTATTTAATGAAGTAAATGACTTTGTTTACTTAACTAATCCCTTTCCTCCCACTTAGAATTAAATAATGCATTTAATTCTATTTGAGCTCATGGCTCCTAACTTTAAGTCTCACCTAACCTCACTTCCCTAACCTAACCCATCCTTATAACTCAAACCAACCCACTTGCCCACTAATTAATCCTAATCTCCCACTTAATCACTTCCTAATCATTTGCACAATCCAAATAAAATAGATTAGAAAACCCAAGTCAACTCTTGTCCCATGACATTCCACTCCCCACATGTGTACTTATCTTGAGCCAGTCAAAAATTAAATATTTATCTTCACTTTCTCCTTGAGACTTTCTCACACATGTGTGTGATTTCTTGAGCCTCTCAATTCTTACACTTTTCCCCCACTTGGAATTTATTGTCCCACTCCTCAAGGTTTCTCAACCTATCTCTTTTGAATTGTCAAATCCCTTGCGTATTTGGTATCCACCTCATTTCCATATCATTGATCCAAATGAATCTTGACCCTTCATTTCATTTTGAATCTCAACCATTCATTTAACTCAAAAGCCTATAAATTGAGATTCTTTGCCTCATTCCATATATCAGATCTTCATGCATTGTTATGTTGGATTATTTGTGAGCAACCACATACCCTCATCTACAACATATCAACATTTGGAGGTTTGCATTGCTTATTGTGTTGAATATATTAAGTTTGTCTCTTATTTCTTATTCTTATTCATCATTTATATTCATATTCCTATATCATTTGAGGTGTGTTTGATTATGTAGGAATAAGTTTAGAGTCTTATGATTGTGTGTACGATAAATACCTATGTCATTTTGTGTACAAGAATACTTTCATGAAATTAGTTTGCAAATAAGATCGATTAAATTATTTAATCTAAAGAATAAACATTTAATCTATTGAATTTAAAATAAAAGAAAGAAGCATCACATGGCTCCCTATCTATCAAACATAATTAAATGCTTTCAGATTAACTTCCATTAGTGACAGTGCTAGAATGATAAATTAATTTTTGTATGACGCAATTCTACCCTATCATAGCTCAATTATGATAAAATTTCTCCATTAAGATCACTACAATGAAAAATCTCAAATGAAAAACTATGCTTATGAAATGAATTGACTATAATAATGATGCTCTAGTTAATGGATGTAAAGTGGTGATTTACATTAAGAAATACACTGTATTTATAGGATTTTCCCATGTGTAGGGGTAGATTTAAATGTGAGTTAGGTTAACTTGTGATTAGAGGTGATTCAAGTTGATAGTTTCAAATATTGGGAAAAAGTAAATATTGGTTTCAAATGTTGGAGCAAAGAGACAAAATGAAGGGTCTGTTGGAAATACAAGATGGGAAAGCAAGATACTGAGAGGGGGGGTGAATCAGATCTTAAAACTTTTTCCTCTTAAAACAAACTGATCCGCATTCATGCATAAATATGATTGATCTAACAAATAGTAGCATCCATAACATAAAATAAATAACTCAAGACTCAGAATTTGGTAACCCAGAAACCCAATAAGGTAAAACTGGGGTGGCGATGACACCCACAAAAATATTCACTACTGCAGAAATAAAGTGTGCCTGTTAGGGCTACAAAGTTTGATCACAATTTTTAATCTACCTGATTAAAGGTCTGCTCGATTAAGAGCTACAAATCATTACAATCTACCTTGTAAAAGGATTTAAACTTACAACAAAGTAAGCACTCAGCTAAGAGATTTAGAAAGGTCTGCTAGAACCACTCTGTTAAGATATTTCACCTGATACACTTGTTAGAATGTCTCAAGGTTTGATCCTTTGATATGCACTCAGATGATGATAACGGATCTCCTCTTTTCAATACCTTCTCTGATCTAATAATCTAAAATGACTTTACTCTGTTGCTCATTGCTCTATTCCTCTACCAGATCTATGCTTCTTAACTCAAAATAACCCTTTTTATATCTCTTGTATGCACACACACCTTACAAAATTAGGGTAAGAAGAAATCTTATATACCTTACAGATCTGGTATTGATATCTAGATCAACGATCAAGATCAAATACTTATGCCGCTTAGGCATTCCAATTTTCTGATTGGCTCTATGCCACGTATTGGATCAAATTATTTAATGCATAATTAACTCTATTGAAAACATTAAAAACCCAAATATGTCAGCCCAAAATGGTTTACCTTAAATTTTATGCCATAACAGACATGTATGACAAAACTATCTTTCTTGGCATATAAAGACTCTGGCGCTCGGCATGAACTGATCAACTTCAATCGGCTTGTGTGTAACTCAACAACTATTATATGCTCAGCAATGACTAATGCTTGACCTATATTGGATAGATCGGTCGCAGTGACGACTGACTAACCTGCCTAGATAAATGACTAAGTGTGGGACACTAACGATCAACAAAACTTAGAGATCAACAATCTCCCCCTTTGATATTAGTGGCAAAAAGACTTATCATTTTTGTATATCCACAAAATTTTCCTGAGTACACAACATACTCCCCCTAAGATTATATTTCAAAATATTTACATAGTGCACATGCCAAAAAAAATATTAGGCCTGTTGTTGCCCATCTTTGTCTATTTCCTTATTTGTTCCCCCGTTGTTTTTGTCACTGCTAGATGTAGGGGTTAAGTTTTATTTATCCAAAAATTTCCTATGAAGCTACAATATTAATGCAAACATTGTATCCCAACTGTCCTTTACAAACTTCATAACCTATAACTTAATTTATAGCTCGGCAGCTAGACTTACCATACTATCTTCAATAGAGAGATGAGGATCTCTCTTCACTAATTCACATGCAGCTGCAAGTTTCTTCTGAATAACCTCTAGATGAGGTATCAAGTTAGTCTGAATTATTATCAATTTGGCCCTTATTCGGCCATCTTCAGCCATAAGCTCGGCTAACCTCCTTTGTGCATGTGTCAACCTATCAAAATGTGTGGAGCTAGAATTAGCATCCATGCTCGATGAGCTTACTATTGACTTTAAATCTAATTGCAACTTCTCAATAAGGTGTTGATTATCCTTTGTAAAGAATTTGATATCACATAACCTTTTGTACAAAGAATAAACATTATTTTCAACTTCTTTAAGAATGTCAACAAGAGAAGAAAGTTCAACCTGTTTGGTAGCAATCTCTTCTGATATCTTCTCTAAGACTTTGTTCTCAAATTTTCTCTTAGACCATTGCAACAACTTTTCATTTTCCTCAATGTTCTCATCATTCACTTTCTGCACAATGTGAACTAACTATTCTAGAATTGGTGCTTGCTGATTTTCATCCTCCATGTCAAATGCTTTAACAAAAATATCCTTTATATCATGTAGCACTTTCTTCTACTTATGTTCCCTCTTCATTTCCTCTTATCTCTTCTTCCTCTTTAATAGGTCTTGAAGAGTCTAAATCTGCTCATATGAAAAGCTCTTTGGATCCCATTTAGGAATCACAATAACTATGACTAATGTGACATTTAAGCTCGGTGACTTCTTCTTGTTTAGCTTCTTCTTCTTGAGCTTTGGTGAGCTGATACTTGGCTCAGGTTCTTCAATATCCTTTCCTTTGTCAGTTTGAAATTCAAGTGCAGTCATTAACTGAGTTAAAATTACTTGTTGATCCGGTATACTCCCAATTTTAGGTCCAGTAGGAGTATATGATATAGAGTGTGGTAGATCCACCAACACTTGTATAGCCTATGGTTCTGTAGGCTTATTTACAATTTCTTCCATCTTATCTCCACTGTCTAAGAATGTTTTCACAACCTCTAAAATAGGTGGGTTATTATTTGTTACCTCCTTTTCTCCTTCTTTCTCTGTCTCAGCCTCAGTTGCATGAATGGGTGATTGCTTACCTATGTCTGCCGGCTCATTCTGATCCTCGCCATCCAAATTGCCATAATCTCCAAGTTTAGTGTCAATGGGACTATCCATTATTAGATCTACAGTTTTCCCTTTGTCTGTTTTCTCTTCTAGTTCCATCTTAGTCTTTGTTTGATCAGTAGAAATTTCTTCTTCCAGTTCCTTCGGCTCTGAGGTGCCTTCACCTTTCTTATCTTCCTTCTTGGTTAATAACTCAAATGTTTCCCTCCAAATTTTGGTGCTTTGTTTTACTACACCTTCAACATCATTTTTAAATATTGCATAGCCTCTTTGTTTAGGAATAAACTTCCTATGGTATTGTTCAATGAATTTGGCTATCTGTTTCTTGGTTAAGTCAGGAATGACCTTAGCTAACGTCCCTTCCCTTATCTATCTTTCAGTTATCAATGCATACTGCCACTTTTGTGATAGAATATCATACATTTATGTGGGGACAAGGTCTCCTATCTCTATAGGTGTCATCTTGAATGTACCCATCATATCTAATAGTACTTGCTAAATCTTATGCTTGTCTTCTATGCTTTTCTTCTCATACTTGGTAAACTTAAATCTTGCTAAACTAGCTGTACTTCTAATGTTCTTGCATACCTCATCAATATTGGTCAGTGGTCTATGTGATTTTGTAGGTATTTTGCTTGGTTCTTCTTTATCTATCTTCTCCTCATCATCTTCGTCCTTCAAGATTAGTTTCCTCAGTATTTTCTTAAGTTGGCTCAACACAACCTTTGTTTCAACTTGTTTTCTTTTTCCTAAACTGCTCTCTCCAGTATTCTTCTTTGTATATACCTTAGTTGTCTTGGAAAGAGATGAAATAGTTGATTCCCTTGTCCTAGGCTGGTTAGCAACATGAGGGGTAGCCTTAGATTTGGCTTGTCTTGGTTTAGTTTCCTTGGCAACTACTGGTTGCTTTCCTTTAGCTTTCTCAATGATTTCTTCTTCAGATTCACTCTCCTCTTCTTCACTAGACATATCCTCTCCATGTCCTATTGATAAACCCAAAGGTGCATCCTCTATTTCTTCATCACTTTCTATTCCAACCATTTTTTTCAGATTCTTTACAATCTTTTTCCTTTTCCTCTCCATAGTGCCAACCTTCAAATCCATAGAGATTTTGGACTTATCTTCCTCATAATTTCCAAAATGTCTAGCTGATTTGTCAATCTCATATGCCATTAGAGATCTTATAGCTGCAGATGTCTCATCAAAATTTACTTCATAAGGTAATGGCCTTAGCAAAGATACCCTAAGCACTACTGCCTGAAAATAAGTAAAATTTATATCCACTAGACAACAAATCTCCTCATAGTGTTTCTCAACTAGTGATCCAAGGACTCTGCATCTCAATCTCATCCTTTTCTTGAATTCCACAAAGTATGTTCCCATTATATTTTTAAGATACCACCTAATTGCTCAATAAATGCATTGATCTACTATGTAATTGGTTGGTCTTTCTTCCATACAATATCTCCAAAAGTAGGAAATGTATTATGTACATAGAAAAGTATTTAAACTAGCAGAGAACCAAACTTACATGTTGAGTTATTTTCCTTTCGGATTGAAGAAAGGTTCTTGACCAACTGTGTCAACTGAAGCTCAACAAGGTCATATGTATGGTCCTTCTTTACAATCTTCCAAGCTTGGTTGACTGCAATACATGGGACACTTTCTAGTTGGATCGACTAATAAAACTTGTGAGCAACAAAGCTAACTGCAAAATCAAGCTCCAAATCTTTGATTGTTGAGATTCCCTTATTCTAGATAGCTTCGGTGTATTCTTCTATATTTTCCTTACTCTGATATCTCATAGTTCTCTACCCATTGATAGTTGGATAGACAGTTACCCTTTGGATGATTTCCTTTGTAATCCTAACTGGTCCATTATCTAGCCATATGTTCATGTCATGTACATGGATAAGGGAAATCTTGATCCTTGCATTTTGAAATCCATCAGGAAATATAGGGCATGAGTTAACCCTCTCGGCTAGATGTTTATGTTCCTCTTTTAGAGCTCTATCTACACACAATTTGTTGTAGGATTCCTTCAACTCATGATCTCCAATTTGGCTAACTTTTCACATGTAACATGACCTAACGTCATGAATCATAAGTACCTTAGGTGGAATCGATGATAAGGCTCTGGTCAGATCACCCTGGATGGCACTTTCGAGAACTTCCCTGAAACTAGGAGGCACACAGGTGTTGCTCCTAACTAATAGTACTTTTCTCAACTCCTTCTCCATACTCTTAGATACTGTAGAAGAACTTGTAGCCATGATTTCCAAAAATAGCATTTCAAAGACAATGAACAGAGTACCTTGACAGATGTCAAAATTTGCACTATTCACTCAGGATCGCCGACGACACGCTATAGAAATCTTTGAGAAATCTTTGTTGAAATCAATTTCACAAATGCTCAAAATTGCATGGTGAAAATGAGAATGAATGGTTCTTCCTTTATATAATTTCCAATGGTCGAAATTAGGTTAGCATTAAATGTTTTGTCCATTGAGTGAGTGCCATACAGTTGTCCTCGGCTGACTCACAAAATTTTCGTATCACTCGGTCACAACCCATACTTGGTCATCATACCAGCTTGGCATACACTAGAGAACTTGGTCTTAGTGCACAATAACATTGTTTCTCGACACCTATAGTGCATATTAACTTTTCTTGGTATATGTCTCAAATATGTCTGGATGCATCTTTACATATGCAGATATGGACTTTGGCACTTTTATATGTTAGGAACTGATGAAAGATGTGAAATATAAATATAGTTCCTTACTTACCTCATTTTCTTAGTTGGTGATGGTGTGATCACCTGATCCATTGGATTGGGTGAATTCAGCTATAGTAGCTTCGTTGTTGCTCGGTTCTTCTTTCCTTATCCATGTCTAGTTCATCTGTTCTTTAATCTGCTCAACAGTAGGAGCAGGTAGCCTTGTTTTGCAATCTCTCCTAGTATGACCAATTTTTAGACAATTATAAAAAACTAGGCTTCCATTCATCTAACTCTTAGATTTTCCTCTGAAATGTGTCTTTATGCAGTTTTCTGGAACATGTCCATACTCACCAGAGTAATGACAACTATACCATGTGTTGTAATCCCAATTATAAGTGTTTCCTTTTCTAGGTTCTTTTGCTTGTGTCTTTGTTGTCCATTGTTGTTTAGCTTTAGATCTTCAATCTTGTATTGTATGTCCAAATTTATGATAGTTGTAACAATATCCATTGAATCTAGGTGTGGGAGTTGCATTGCTTGCCTTTTCCCAAAATTCATGTGCCTAATGTCCATACTTGTTACAGTTAAAGCAATAACCATTGAACTTAGTTTTAGGATTTGACTTACCATTCATTCTTCGATAGATGTTTGATGTGTGTCCTCATTTTCCATAGTGGTATAATACATGCTTGTTGTTCTTTGTCTTTGCATTTCTCCTTTCACCAGTCTTAGATGATTCTCCTTTCTCAGAAGATGCCTATTGTTTGGTATGACCTAATCTAGAAAAGTCCTTAGATTTTCTTGATGCTTCCATCAGATTTTAAAAATAATTCAAAGCTTCATTTTGTGTGTTCAATCTCTCATTAAGTTCTTTCTT
The DNA here is from genome assembly GCA_018584345.1 of Thuja plicata. Classification (NCBI taxonomy): domain Eukaryota; kingdom Viridiplantae; phylum Streptophyta; class Pinopsida; order Cupressales; family Cupressaceae; genus Thuja; species Thuja plicata. The sequence goes on from MU224472.1 coordinate 310,137, forward strand.
AGCTCTCAATTCATCTTTCAATTGACTGTTCTCAGATCTCAGATTCACAATTTCCATTTCTTTCTTGTTGATTTCCTGATTTGAAAGTAGCAGTTGATTCTCCATGCCAACTGGATTGTTTGTCATCATGTGTCCTTTCATCAAGTCTGATAGTCATCATTCTTTTGTCTTCTTCAGCCATAGCTTTGTCATCTTTAGCTTTCTTCTTTTGTTCCACTACTTCACATAGTCTTACTGTTTGGATTTATTGCTCTCTTTTCAGGTTTCTGACTTCTTCACACAATGTATTGTTTCTTTCCAGTAGATCTAAAATTGTTGCATTGCTCTCAGTAGAATTTCCATTCTGAAATAGATTTGCAATGTCTTCTTCCTGATAATGAGTGTCATTCATTTGTTCAGCCAAATCTTTCCTTGTTAGCAGGGACTTCTTCAATTCCTATCTTGTTTTCTCCAGCTAATGTAATGCTAGCTGAATATCAATATTTTTATTCTCAATGACTTTAACCAATTTGTAAACCTCCATCTCAAGATATTTATTCTCAGGATGATTAAAACCTTTTATAGGAGAACTGTTTTCTAACACCAATTGTTGGAAATACAAGATGGGAAAGCAAGATACTAAGAGGGGGGGGTGAATCAGATCTTTAAAATTTTGCCTCTTAAAACAAACTGATCCACATTCATGCATAAATATGATTGATCTAACAAATAGTAGCATCCATAACATAAAATAAATAACTCAAGACTCAGAATTTGGTAACCCAAGAAACTCAATAAGATAAAACTAGGGTGGGGATGACACCCACAAAAATCTTCACTACTACATCAATAAAGTGTGCCTGTTAGGGCTACAAATTTTTATCACAATTTGTAATCTACCTGATTAAAGGTCTACTCGGTTAAGAGCTAGAGATCATTATAATCTACCTTGTAAAATGATTTAAACTTATAACAAACTAATCACTTGGCTAAGATATTTAGAAAGGTCTACTAGAACCACTCTTTTAAGAGATTTCACCTGATACACTTGTTAAAATGTCTCAAGGTCCAATCCCTCGATATGCACTCAAATGCTGATAACAGATCTCCTCTTTTCAATACCTTCTCTGATCTAATAATCTGATATGGATTTACTCTGCTGCTCACTGCTCTACTCCTTTGCTAAATCTATTCTTCTTAACTCAAAATAATCCTTTTTATATCACTTGTATGCACACACACCTTAAAAAATTAGGGTAAGAAGAAATCTTACATACCTTACAGATATGGCATTGAGATCTAGATCAACGATCAAGATCAAATACTTATGCGGCTTAGGCATTCCAATTTTTCTGATTGGCTCTATGCCACGTATTGGATCAAATTATTTAATGCATTATTAACTCTGTTGAAAACATTAAGTACCCAAATATGTCGGCCCAAAATGGTTTACCTTAAAGTTTGTTCCATAACAGACATGTATGAAAGAATTGTCTTGCTCGGCGTATAAAGAATCTGGCGCTTGGCATGAACTGATCAACTTCACTCGGCTTCTGTGTAACTTGACAACTATTATCTACTCGACAATGACTACTGCTCAGCCTATACTAGATAGCTCGATCGCAGTGATGACCAACTAACCTGCCTAGATAACTGACTAAGTGTGGGACATTAATGATCAACAAAACTTAGAGATCAATAGGGTCAAGATGCAATTCCAAGATGAGTGTTGTAGAATTGATTTTTCCCTTGATCCATGTGAGCTCATTTATTCATTCTCATTCGTATATTTGATTTTTGTCCCATATGGTGGGTGAGAATAATAAGAATTAATAATTGATTAAATTTAGCCATGTCTACCCTTGAATGGGATGGATTTAATTTGATTTAAACTATATAATTAATTAATTAAAATCAATTGCATAATTATTTGATCTTCTTGATTTAATTAATCACATAGCTTTGATTTCAATTAATTCATGATTTTTTCCTAATTGCTCACTTTTCTCTTTTCTTGATTTTGCTTGACCGATTTAAGGTGTCTACAAATGCCCCTCTTTGAATCAAGGTGTGAAGCATGTTGGTTCAAAGAATATATGATTTTTTATTAACTGATGTTTGATCTGGTCTTGATGAATGATTCACTAGTACAACTAATTTGATGAAGAAACTCTTGATATGAGTCCATGATTTGAAAAAAAACTTGATTGAGATCCCCCTGATTTGAAAAATAACTCAATTGAGAATTATGGTTTGACTTACTATATTAATATCGATGATGATATGATGGCATGCCCCCTCGGGAAATGAATCAAAATGATTTGGAGTGATTTGGTGGAGTTTGGGAAATTTTGATTTGTTTCTCGATAAAATCAATTTGAAAATGCCTCGGTCATGAGAGAATTTGATGACAACATCTTTGATCGATGAAATGTTGTTGGTGTTCTAGATAGGTTGATGATGTTTTGATAACATTTGATGTTAGTCAAAATCACTTGGTTGATGTTGTATTGATGTCAATCTGATAGGATAGGTAGGTTGATTTATTGATTTTCCTTCCTCAAGATCTAGAGTTAGGAAATTATATGCGCTCAAGATGAGAAAAGAGATGATAGGGCAAATGATTGACTTTAGATGATCAATTGGATGATTTTACTGATAGATATTTGATTTGATTGAAAAATGGGTTTCGTATGGAACATTAATGGTGGGAGGCTTATAGCTATGGTCATTTGATATGATTTAGGTGTAGATATAGGTACAGGTGATGGACAGAATTAGGTTGCCCCTAGATGATCAAATGGTTAGCTTGCCCCTAGGTGAGTAGATGCACACTAATGATATCCTTGATGTAGCATTGATCATTTGATGGATCATATATTTGATGATATTGATTAGGACTTTGATGATATAACGGTGATTAACTTTATTCTTTGATTAAGTAAAATCATGTAATTTGTATCATGCAAGATTAATCTATATGAATGCAACCAACTGTCACTTTTGCAAAGAATGCATTGATTTTGTTTCTATTTTCAATTTTGAGCTTTTGGAACCTGAAAAGGTACAACCCTCACTAGTTAGATTTTCAAACCATGATGATCTAAATACCTCCTTCCTTCAAATTTCAATAATGAAAAATGATACAACCATCACTGGTGAAATTTCAAAACCATGAGAATATCAATACCACTTTTGTATCCATGTTGGCATTAAGATATGAAGATATAAATGTCCAAGGTATCCATTTGCGTAAATAGAAAAAGATATGATCCCTTCCATATGAAATTTTCCCTGATGATTCTTTGATGATCATGTGATTTGACAAGTTTACGTACTTATATGAATTAATCTTACAAGCAGGCATACAGAAATATAGAAAATATCATGCCTTCATCATTACTTATCTAGTCAAAGACATGATTGATTTTATAAAAAGAAATGATTCCAAAAATCAAGTAACACCCAAAAATAACATTGATTTTGTTTGTAGATCCATATTTTAGAGGAAATTCATCCTTTTTTATCTTTATTCAAGTTTTTAATCCTGATTAAGGCTTGGTTAGATTTGATGTTCAAGGATCAAATGTGTCAGATGTTGGATTTGAGATCATGTTTTGGTAATGTTTGAAATTCAATATGGATCGATGAGTTCAATCATCTTGATTTTGGTTTAATGCAAAGATTTGTGTTAATTAGGTCCATCTTGATGAGCTCACTGATTTTGGATTGTGCCCCCAGTTAGATAGAAAGATTTTGGACTTGGGCAAATCTGAAAATTATGATGAAAGATTTTATGATTATGCAAATGTAGCTATGAGATTTTATGGGAGATTTTTGGATTTTGAGTTTTAACAATTTCTGATTTTTTGGGATTTTTATTTTTTTTTATTTTTTGGGGATTTTTGAAGATTTTTTACTTTGTTTGGATTTTCTTAAAATTAGTTTTTTGGATTTTTAGAGATTTTTTCTGGATGTTTAGAGATTTTTCACTTTTTAGATTTTTAGAGATTACCAGCTCTCAAACATGATCACATTGGTTTTCCTCTAATGTCTAGCAAGTTATAGGACATGACAGATGAATGAGAAAGTTGATGTATCAGAAATGCATAGGCAATGATGGATGAAGCATGTGTAGTGAACGTGATTCGTAGGACCATCTCTTGAGGATTACCCAAGCTAAGGAAAAAAGATGTGGAAATGTGAAGCATGTTGTGGATAAGAAAAAAAAGCCAATGATGAAATGCTAGATAACATATAGGATAATGACATGATGTCATTAAAGTGGGAGGTCCAAAAGAGTGGACATGTCAAGAAGTTTTTTGAAAACAAATTTTGCACTTTACATCCTTCATTTCAATCAAGACCAAGGGGGTTAATTTGGATAGGATGTAGATAGGATATCATGATCATGATAAGGGGAAATGAAAGCCATGAGTGGATGATTTTGGATTATGGTAAGGCTGCTTAGGAATAATGAAGGAAGATTTTGTTGACGGGGCTTTGTGACCGGGTCTGCCAACAGGTGTAAGTTGTCACCGGGTACCGGGGTACCGTCCAACTTCGCCTGTAAAGGTTGTCCAGGGAAATGAGATTCCTCGGGCCTCCAAGCATGTGAGAATCAGGTCTCAATAGTACGAGGCTCGGTTGGGAGATGTGACTATTTTTTGAGGGGGATAGGTGGTTATCTTCAACTCGTCAACTCTGGGGATTCAGGTGAGTGGGGTTTTATCCAAGCATGCTTTTACTTAACAAATAAACTTAAAAAAAGATCTTGCAGAGTTAGAAGTGCTTCATCTGCCTATAGTTATGCTAAACATTCAAAACATCGACAATGCTCTAACACACTACACTAAATACCAAAGAAACATACAACCATCATCTTATATTTTATCAGTAGCAAAGAAAGGAGGTCGTTAATCTACTTTAAGTATTAGAGCAAAGGAAACGAAGAAAATAAAGCATAAAATACCATCAACCCAGAAGACAGAGTGCCAACAACATCATTGAGAGAACTCTTTCTTCTTCATTAACATCCTTCTAGCAAGCACTGGTGCGTGGTACAAAGATAACTCCCAGGGAGCATTTAACTACTGAAAGCTTAAAACTATGGAGCATTGAGCTCTGCAACAAGGAAATGAGAAAAACTATTTCTTATATTAGATATGGACTATAAAATCATCAATTTTGTTGACCCTTGGAATTAGGTCACACTTATTATTTATACACATCTTTCGATCTAACCCTAACCCTAACTTATTTTACACTTTACAATAAAATACATTATCTGGTGGCTGGTACTACCTGCACCACTCTACAAAAGACCTCGAGATGGAAAAGGCCTGACATGTCAGAAGAATAAGAAAAGAAGGATGAAGTGGAAGAATCAGCCTCGAGAAGAGAGCCAAAAAGGAGAAGGAAGAAATCTGATCTCCTAGGGATTGAGGCTACATACCTCATAAACAGGAAAGTGGTGCCTTGTCTCCAATGCTCCAGGTGTATCTCTGAAGCAGTGCCTTGGGAAGACCATCTGTCAGAAACCTCCCATCAAGCTGATGTGCCTTGTTGTAGTTCCCCATCTTTTGACAACCTTTACTACTGTCTTGAAAGTGACCGGTCAGAATTGGGAACCGAGACATGGGTTACTTGAAGAATTCAAAAATGTGGGACCCGAAACTCCAGGATCTGGGAACTTGCATTCCAAAAGAATAAAGAATACAAAATATAGTGTCGGGCTGGATTCTCCCAGATCTGGAGAACTTTATTAACTTATATTTTTTCCCAAGCCTATAACACTTGGCTAATTCTTTCTTCATCTATGCTTCGGATGCTATCCCATCTGATATGGACAACCTCCATTGCCTCCTCAACCTATCCGGCCCCGTTCTGGAATTTGTTCACCATCTTGATGGTGTCATGCGACCGAATCATAGTCTTTTACAACTGGGACAACCTTCCTTGATCAAAATCTCCGCCCGGCGGGTACAGGGATTCCATCCTTTCGTCAAACTTACCGAGGACATAGTCCTCTGGGGTACACATTTTGGTGATGAAGGGATCAACTTGTGATACCCTGACCATAAATGTTTTGAATAAATCCAAGGGATATTAGGAAGCTATTAATTTCTCTTTTAAGGTCTTAACCAGTTCCTTGCAAACTTCAATTTTGAGGGCAAGTCTGGAGTACTGGACCTCAAGGGAATCATACGATTCTTCTCCCAAAATGCTAGATTTTGTGGAAACCTCTTCGCCAATGTTGTGGATCTCCTCCAACCCGGCCTTCCATTTTTCATATTTATCTAAGTCTAACTCCCATACCTGAGCGGAGCTTCTTGCATGGCTAAGGGTGAGATCTACCTTGTAAAAGTTTTAGAAGGACGCCGCTAGAAATTCTCTCATCATTGTTATTTGCTCAGCTGCCCACCCGTCCACTGCTTGCACCTTTTTCTTCATCATGCGTAGTGAGTCCACGTCGCCCTATGCAAGCAACAATCTGGAAGAAGGGGTCCCAGGGTGGACTTCGGCCAAGGGCTGTGTTAGTTTTGTCAGAAGTGCGAGGAGATTAGCATTTGTCTCTCTTTCCTCTTGCAGCTTCTGCTCCTATTTTTCATACCGGGCCTCTATAGCCTTGGTAGATTCTTTGAGAAAGCCAAGTTCTCCTTGCTTGTCCCTTTTCCTCAGCTCGACCTCTGTTATACTATAGTCTTCAGGCCTTGTGGCCGCTGCATCTGTATTTGTCGAGGGTGTCACAATGACCGCAATTGTACTACTTGTTGGGTTGGTTTGGAGAGTATGGACCACCCATGCCCTCTTGGGCTTCTTTTTTTTGGCATTTTTGGCCAGAATTTCAGCCAATGACAAGGGAGCACCTATAGGCACCGCTGGAGCTTTTCTTTTCTTTGTTTCCACCAGCCATTGGGGCAGCTAGGGCAGCCTTGCTGCCAATTCCTGCTCACTGGGATTCACCTCTGAATCTGGTGGCACATTCCCTGAGTTTATGTTTTCTTTTAGCACCTTTTTTTGTTCTTGTTCTGGTCCCTTTCATGCTTCCTTCTCTCTTTATGTTTCCTGTTCTCCGAAACCCTCTATATTTTCCACCATGCTAGAGTCTTATGCAAAATTATCTGGGATATTTTCCCCAGTTTCTGTTTTTGTATTCTCAGGGACCTCATCCTCCCTGGTGTCACTAGTAGCTTCTTCATTCTCCTCTTTTGGGACCTTCTGGTTCATCGGCTGCTGCTGTTCTTGGGCCCTATCGGCCTCATCTACTTCAACATTTTCTTCCTCCATTGGGACATCCTTCGGAGGTGGATGGGGTCACTGGCCAAATTTTAATAAGGAGACAACTATTACAACCTCACTGAAGGTGCTTCGGGGCACTTGGTCACCTGAAGTCTCTAAAGGACCCTGGAGTGTGATGGTTGGAGGTACGGTTGTTCCCTAGGGTCTGGGTTCTCCTCCCACCAGGGGTTCATCTGTAGGTTGCCTTGGCATATCTATGGTCCTTTAGACCTATGGTTCTTCTTGTTTAGGCTCAACATTTTCCTCCCGAGCCTCTTGCTCTGATATGTCCTTTTCTATGGGGAGTTCTTCTTCTACAGGGGCCTCCTTTTCTTGAGCCTCGATTTCTTTCACTATAGTATCAACGCCTTGCCAGATCTCCAGAAGCTCATCTGCCAAGTATGTGTCATCAAAATCATCATGCGGTAGAGAGGAGTCTAAGATATTGTCAAGTTTGGGAGAATCTGAACTTACATCCACCGGGGGCTTCTCGGGCATACCAAGAGGAGCAATTGGTATGGGGATCGATGTTGTTTTCTTTTTCCTTACGAGAGAATCCCTGGTGTCAAAAATATTGGAAGACTCTACCTCAGAAAAAGTCTACCTATTCATCATCGCTACTAATGAGGGAGGTCCCATTGGACGAGCAGAGGTCACTAGAGTGACCCGGAGTCCAGCGGCCACTTGCATGCTGATTTGTTGGCTAGCCAACTTTATCAACTCCATCTGATCATGTAACTTTTTCATTAGAAGTGTGGGAATCTGAGGCTATTCCTTAGGCACTGGGACTCCCACCTTTTCTTTTCCTTTACTCACACTTGCTTCAACAGGCACGGTGGATGAAGAAGGTCCAGCGCTGGCTGAAGAAGGGGTGGCCTTCTTGACCATTTCCTTCTTGCGGGTGTTTTTGGGGCACACCCAGGCAAAATACTTGTGGCTTGCTTCTATGATGAGGCGGCATACCCCCTCAATTGTCAAATCCTTCAGAGTAGCCCAATCCACTAGAGGGAGGTCCAATTTATCTAGCCCCTGTCCTTTGTACGTCGGATCCTCCAGCGGCCCACCGTCATTGAAACCCTTCGGGAAAGTTTGAAGTTCTAGCACCTCCATGAGCCCTTTGCTCATTCTTGTATATTGCTGAGCCCTGGGATCAAAGCTATCCTAGAAATTTGCCCATAAATCTTCAATGTTGTCTTCATGTGGGGGGGATGCCCTTGGTAGTGCGGTGATAATTTTTCCACGAGGGTCATAGTTCTTCTGGGTATGGTTGAATTCAACCAGCTCGAACCCTTTTAAATCATTATCCGCCTCCTGGGCCGTGATGAGGCTGCATGTATAATCTCCACAAGAAAAGGGGAATGGGACATTAACAACCATCTTCACTATAAAGAGGGCATGCAGATCCATCATCTGCCTGCAGAATTCCAAAAGAATAATCCTATCCCCGCAATACCGGGGAAGGAGGTAGGGCTTCCCGTTGAAGCTTGTCACCCTTATGTAGGTGTGATGCTTGAATTGAATGAAATATTGGCCATAGGAATTGACCAGTGCCATTTTCTCCTGTGAGAGGCGATACCCAGAATCTCAGGTAAGTGTAAGAATGTTATGGTAAATGAAGGCATCGTTTACCTGGCAAAAATTCTGGAAGCTTAGCTCCCACTGTAACTGGGGATAATGATCCCAAGGTATAACCTTTCCCAAACCATTTCCAAGTTCTCCAATTGTTCCAAGGCCTTGAAAAGTTGGCCTTTGTTGTGCCAATGCCCACAGCACATACGAGATCAAATAAAATTGTGAATGTTGGGCAACGGTCTGCATCTATGTATCCACATGATTGGATATAATCGCTACCTAGTTGAAAGCCCTGCTATGTTTTGTTATGTAGTATAATAAATAATACATTCACACTAAGAATTCCTAGGCATGGGGCCATCCAAAGATTCTACACAAAAATATTATGCCCGCTTGAAAGGGCTCCTTGAAATCCCTACGGGGAATTTCCAATTTCATTCTCTTATAGTCCCGCTTCGAAGACTTTAACCAGTGATTATTGAGGTTTTGCAGAGACATGGTTTTGGCCTCACCGAATTCCTTTAGTGAGTTGGCCCTGGTGATTACTATAGACCCTTTGAATTGTGGAATTCCCAACCTAGAAGAAATGGTGGGAGCGTCTAATGTGATGTTTGTGGTAGGATATTGTAGCGGCCAGGGATCTAGAAGAAAGACTGAATGAGTGGCCAGATTATATAATATGCCAACTGCCTGATAAGTTCAAAGGACTACACTGATCATGGAAATTTCACGGCCTTGATGATGCTGGAGGCAGCTAAGTAAGTTGATATTTTGTCCCCTTGTTCTTTCAACCTGTAAATGGTCTGGATTATACCTTATAGTTCAACCCAACTCCCGGGGTCTAGATCTATCATTTCTTGAACCTTGGAGTCTATTTTAGACCCCGCAGCACCTCCATCCATCAGATACTTGGAGGTTAATGGTAATTTTTCCAACATTCTTTCCATATTTGATTTTGTGGCTGCCCGGGTGGAATTAGTTGGTAATTTCAGGCTATCAGGAGGCGCAAAATTGTCAGACATCTTGAACAAGCTTAACAACCACTTGCAAGACCAAAAATCCATCATAACATACAAGGATGTGAAAAAATTTGGAATATTTTCGACCAGCCCACACCTATCAAGCAAACATTAGCACATATATATCCAACAGTTCCAGAGTTTCTTAAAAATGAACATGGCTTAAGCTTTCCAAAATGTGCTGACATGGTGACAGAAAAAGTAGAGGACAAGGTCTTTCCGGGAGTCTGAAGTCTAGACAAACTAGTTGTTGCCAATGAGACTGGAAACGAAGCCGTACACTAGTTGACGTGTGTTGGCACGTGGGAAATTGGCAGGCGGCGTAAAGGCAGTTATGGCATTGATTAGGACAAGTGGGCCGACACAGGGCAAAAATGAATGCCAGATTGGATGCATTTTAAAGGCCATGCATGGGGAATTAATCCTGCCATTAATATGAGGAGACAAAGGAGAGAGAAAGCTGCCATGGTTTGAACTAGCGAGGTGCTGAGTTCAAACCATGGTGACTCTGTCTCGACGAGCTCTGTTTCGTTGGTTCAAAATTCATGACAAAGCATGAAGAATTCAACACTCTAAAGGATATACATAGCATACATATACATAATATACATAAGATGTACAAGAGGGCCGAGGAATATACACATAAGTTTACATAGAATATACACCATATTTACTACAATGTACAACAAAACTAAAATGCAGAGTGACTACCTAACAAGAGAGCACATAAAATGTACATAATATACATTATCTTGCACTTGCACAGAGGACGAACCACCCTCTGGCAGAGCTGACCCACCAACGGGTGGTGAACCAGATGACAAAGATGCAAAGCAGAAATGGAAACAAAACGAAGAAAAAATGAAAATGAAATACAGAAACATGAAACAAAAGCAGAAAATGAAGGAAAGAACCAGAAATACCAACTTGGAATCTGAAGAATGGCCAAGGGAAGAAACACTAGACCACTCTGCAAATTTTTTTTCCTCCAATGCCAAGAACAACTACCAAAAATTAAATCGTTGTTACCCACTAAGATCAGAGAATCTTGCACTTAATTTGCAATCAAATCACCTATGAATCACTCTGAAAACTCTTAAGTGTTTTAATCGTGGTAACTGTGAAAATGACAGGTTAAATCTTATTTGTACCCAAGGTAAAAGCAAGTTACCTTCTCTCAGCAAAATTTAGAACAGGTGAACCTCCGGACTCCAGGCCGAGGGATTCCAAACAACCATGTCTTCTTACGAGAAGGATACATTGTGGAAAAGAACCCTAGAATCCAGAATCCAATTTCTGGAAAGGAAACGACCAACTCCAGGACCGTTTCCCAGAGACACGAAGGACAAAAACACAAAAAACAAAACCAACACCACAGGAAATAAAACCCAGAGAAGGAAACAAAAGAAGCAAAGGAAAAGAAAACAAGGCAAGAGCCAAAAGAAAAACAAAGGGATACCCAACATTTTTCACACAAAATGTAGGGATGAGTATGCAAGGCATAACATATTTGAGATAAGAAAGATCATGATAGGGAAGCATGGATGCAAAAAATTAAAGCTGATGGAAAGGATAACGGATGTCTAGATACTTGATGCTCATGGATTTGTTAAACCTTTTTCAATATCAAAGGTGAAATAGGAATTACAGATGAAAGTGAGATAAATGGTAGGAAGATGGAGGATAGCATGGATGAAAAACTTGCCCCCAAGCGTAGAGTGCAAGAGGAAGGAATTACGCATAACGCATGTTTACCAGGTTTTTATCATGGTACTTTTCCAAGGCACCACAATAAGTGGTTTTCACCATAGGAAAGATGTATTTCTCTTTATTTTTTCTACCAAGGTGCCTATTTACCAAGTTTTGACCAAGGTACTTTTTAAATTTTTCAAAAATTTTCAATTTGTTTTTCAATATTTCTCTAGCATCTAGATATTTGGATAATGTTCTTCTGAAAGATATGCTATAATAAACTATGGCTATGGCTAGGATTCTCAAAGGTATTGATAAGGTGATAGGAAAGGATATATATGAAGGATAAAGGTAGATGGTGGTTAAGGTTTTATGCCATAGATTGGATAAGAGAGATGCAAGGATGGAAAGTAAGTGTTGGATAATGGATAGGAGGATAAGAAGCATGTATATTATGGATGAAAGTGTTTTCAAAATCAAGTTTGGAACATACCTCGAAGGGTGATGGAATGATGGAGATCAATGGATGAAGGAGGTGAGGATGTATCTGAGGTAGTGGATTTTGGGATAAAGGAACCTAAAGTAGACTTGGAAAGTGGAAAATGTATAGAAGGAGCTGGGGTAAAAGCCTTTAGAAGCTTGAATGTCAACTTTTATTTTTATTTTGTATTCAAGTCTTTCAAAAGTGAATTGGGAATCCACATAACTATTTATTTTTGTTTCTTTTGTGATGCTTTGGAATGCATTTATTCAATGAGGGATTGAGGAAACCACATTTTATTTGATTTTTCTTTTTTCTTGGTGGACCTTTGTGGCCTCTTTGATATATATTTTTTCTTTGTGGACCTTGGTGGCCATTTGGATATTTTTTTTTCTTTTCATTCACATGTCAATTAGATGGGACATGGTGATCTTTAAACACAGGTGGATTCTAGGATTTCTGATTTTTATGTTGGGCATCCAAATTTCTTCCAAAAGACTTGGGAATTATGGATGAATAGGAATAATATGGAGGGTTCATATGGATTGGTGTTTGGACATTCTTCAAGTATGTGTTCCTTTGTTGATCCTCGTACATGGTAGGGTAAGTGAATGGAGAGAAAGGGATGGTAGACATGGTTGGTGGAGGTGTTGGAAAGTTGACTCCCAGGGAGTATATGGCTTATTTTGTGTTGTCAATATGGCAAAAAAGTCGTATGAAGTTTTGACAGCAAACTATGAAGTGGAAAATTGATTAAGTATAGAAGACAGAATAGAACAGTGACTTGCAGTTGATCAAGGCATCAGCGCACATGTGTACGATCACCTAAGGATATGCACTTTTAGACTTAAGCTATATGGTATGTTATTATGCTTACCCTATAAACGCATGGTATGTAATGGCAATACAAAAAATATAGAAAGAACAAGTACACTAGCAGTTCAGAATAGAGAGTATGAAGCCAACTTCATGATTTTGGTTAAGCGTATAATATTTTGTTATATAAAGGCTAAGAACCTATTATAGTAAGTTTTTAATTGTGTATTAAACATTGTTTTAAACATGCTTAAGCCAATTTTTTTGGAAGCATTGTGTATTATATTTTTGGGCCGACTATGGTCTTGTTTTGAGTCACATCTATTCAAGCATAAAGATATATATATGTAATGCAAAGGTACATTTAAAGTGTGGTCAAATAAATCAGAGAAGATGTATAATAGAGTAGTATGAAGATATGAGTATGAGAAAGACCACTTAAAGAAGTTAAGAGCATATGCGCATAACTGGAACTGATCAGACATCTGTGTCACATACAATAGTTCATCTTTGGATATAGTGTATATCTATTCTTAGAAGGTTGTAGCCTTATTTCTCTTTGAAAAGTGAGCTCTTGGATAGTGATTCCTCACCCCTAATAGGGTTAATTGTAAAAGACTCCTAATAGGGTCAAACCCTTAACCAGGTCATTGTACTCATATTGTAAAGACTTCTTCTAACAGGGAAAAGGAACTTTAATAGGTTCATTATACTAGTACAATATTTGTGGGTACTAATTCCCACTGGGGCTTTCCTCTAATCAAGATTTCTCTATAATCATATCAAGTGTTATGTGATCTTGTGTTATGATTCATTGGATGTATATTTGATTTATGTTTAAGTTTCTCAATTTGTATAATAAGCTAAACATTGATTCACCCCCCCCCCCCCCNGTTTCTCAATTTGTATAATAAGCTAAACATTGATTCCCCCCCCCCCCCCCCTCTCAGTGTTTCCAACAATTGGTATCAGAGCCTGGTCCTCAAAGAGAAAAGTCTAACCACTTGAGGAGATCATGGATTTAGCAGAAGTCAAACATCTGAGAAAGAATCTTGAAGTATCCCTTGAAGATCTAGACAGATCTAAGAAAGAAAATGAAGAACTCAAACAAAAATTCGATGGCTCACAAATGCTTATCAAGAAACTAAGGAAAGCACTAGAAGATTTCTCCAGCAATGATTTAAAACTAAGTGAAGAGAACAAGTCCCTAAAAGATATGATAGAATGATTGAATGATCAGTTAACTGATAGTTTAACAGCTATTGAAGAGAAGAACAAAGAAAAAAAATAGTTGGATGATGAACTCATGCAAGCCAATATGAAAATCTTGGAATTGGAAAATATTGAGAACAAAATTGAAACTGAATTATCAGGAGCAAAAGACAAGATTGATAAACTACACACAAGTTATGATCTGATTTAATCACATCTCTATGCACAAAATATGAAAGGTGACACCACTGGTATGGGATATAGTTTAGCTCAAATAGAGATCAACTCATCACAAGAAAGAAAGAAAGCTCTAACATAATCTTCAGAAGAAAAGAAAACAAGAAATCATGAAGAGACTAAAGCAGAAGATAAGCATAAGGCAGTCAACCATACTTGCTATGCCTGTAACAAGCATGGACACTTGGCAAGATATTGTAAGAATGTAAGACCCTTCAATGGTTACTGCTACACCTATAATAAATTTGGTCATAGGGCTATTCATTGTAGAACAAATCAAAGAAATCAGCCACAACTAAACCAAAGGAATCAAACTCAATTCAATCAGAGAAAAAAACCTCAAAGAAACTTGTAGAACATTACATGTCAAATATGTAACTACAATGGACACATAGAAAAACAATGCAACATGATGAACAATAGCACCAGACCTCCTATCATCTTTCACTCATGTGGAAAAGCTGGACACATCTCAAGGTTTTGCAGATCAAGAACAAAAGGACAAGAGAATCCCAAGAAGTCTTTGTTTGAAGAATCAGGAGAAGTTAAGTTTGTGGAAGCTAAAGCTAACTCAGATAAAATATGGGTTGAATTAAAGAAAGATAATGAAGAGAAAAAGGTAGCAGGTGCATCCTTAGTGGACACAACTTCTACTTCTAGATAGTTGACCCTCATGGTCTTAGGGGGAGCTAGTTTAGCTCTGAACCCCTGCATAGCTGGTATACTCACCTCTTAGTATGTGCCTTTGTATTCTTACATGTGATCACAGATTAAGGCTGTATGCATTCACGCATTTCCCTTGCTTTTTCCAGAACAAAGTTTGAAATTCTCTATGTAAACTGCTTTACAAAAATGAGCATTAAATGCAATTGATCGTTATATAATTGGTAAAAGATCTCAAAGACCTCACTTTGCATTTGAGTTCAAAGAAATCAGGAAGCAAACAAGCATTGAGCATTAAAGTACTATGGTTTAAAGGATCAGTTGGTTTGTGAATGGATTATCAATTGAAATGGAACACTAGCAGTCGCGTCATTTCAGAATCATTGTGAAACCCTATTTAACCTAGTTACGAGTAAGTATGGAAACCCCTATGATATTTGACATTGTTGAGAGGACGCGATTTTTTTTCAAGAAGCATCCATTCAAATCCATACTAGATGATGTCGAAGGAGCATTCTCTAGAACCTCACTTGGAGTCATTCATGTAGATGACATCCATGCATATGTCTATTGCAAAAAGGAAACTATTGGAGATAATAGAATTGCATCTCTCATGGGCTCTATGATGAAAGTAGATTATACATTCAAGAATGAATAAGCGCATCTCACTGACAACCCTATCTTTGAGTATTCCAATGCACACGAATTCTACGAGCTAGAATGGGTTAAAATATTATTGAAAAAAATACATGATGACCTCTACTGGATTGGTGAAGTTCCTATCCTCATCACTGTGGATCTAATTCCTGAGATGACTGGACTACCCAAGACTGGACCAGTTCTTCCAACTGGTAAAGATGTTAAGAAAAAAGTTGAGGAAGCATGCTTATCAATGAGTGATAGGCACGGTATGATAGTTGATCCCATAAAGGAAGATGACATTAAGATAATTACCATGATACTAGGTTATAAATTCCAACACGCAAGCAGAATAAACAGTGTATCTACAGCCACTGTCTTAGCAGCAATAAAAATGGTGAAAGACAATACTCAGTACAACCTATGTGAGATATTGCACACTCAATTGATTGACAACATCTGAGCTATCAAACATGACAAGAGAAATATATTCAAGTTTGGTTCACTGATCATATATCTCTACTTCCACATAGTAGGAAAGGTTGCAAATCTCTACCTAGACAGAAGCAAACCCACTATGTCACAGATTTCACATAAAGCTACATCAGAGAGTAGTGTGAAGGATTCTATAGGCATAGACATCAAGATATTCAGAATCAAGATGTAGAAGAGGTTTAGGATACCTAATAAAATAGTTGAGAATTACAAAGACACCATATGCTTCATGGTGGAGACTGATTGTACTTGCATGGAGGTAGTTGAGCCTAGGATGAAATGGATTCACCCTCTTGGTTATGAAGTTGAAGAACATGTTTCAGAAGGTTATGCACAAGTTTTCCTATCTGCGCCCAAATATCCCAATGAACCTAGATGGGGCACTTATAGGGAAAAGACAAACCAAGTTGATTCTGTCCTATACAGTGCTGAGAACAAAAGGAAGGCATCTAGGATTACCTCAAATATCCTAAAAGTTCATGGTGTTACACAAGAGGATCTTGACAGAGCTAGAGAAGCTAAGATAGCCAAGGAACTTGAGAAGACTCCCACAGAAGTAAAAATAGAAAAGACTAATGATATCCCCAAGAAGAAGAAGAAGAAATCAAATGAAGATACATCTGTGCCATCAACCACCATCAATTTGGATGCATCTCCACCATCAGTACCTAGCAAGAAGTCTAGAGGAAGGAAGAAAGTGCCCACTAGTCATCCATCCTCGAGAACTACAAGGAGCAAGGTAAAGAACACTCAAGCTCCTTCTGAGGTAGGTTTCAGACCTAGTCTTAATGTCTTAAGGAACATAATTGTCAATGAAGGAAGACTAGAGTCTGTCAAAAATATATATGACAAACATCAAGAGATAGACAAATTAGAGATTCATTCTATGATCATTTCTCATATGATTAAGTTCAAGAGGACTCTATTGGAACTTAAGACTCTCATACCAAACAAGGTATGGAATATACTTGATATGTTGAAGAGGCAAGCAATAGAAGAGGATATGAGGACAAGAGAAGAAACATTGGATAGTCTTCTCCCGATGTGCTCACATGATGAGAAAGTCATTTTGTTAGATTTAGTAAAGTCGTACCTAAGAACCAAAACAAGAATTCTTCATACCATGAACAAGGACTATGATCTGGTCGGTGAAGAGACTCATAAGGCATTTGAGCAGATATTTGTAGATAGACATATGTATCCATCAATGGCGCCTACAGCTAAGGCAACTCCAGTTCCTCCTAAACAAGTTGCAGAACCAATAATTCAGAATGCACCTAAGATAGGTCCATAGGTTTCAACTCCCTCAGTTTCAATAGCCTCTGATACAGCAAAAGATATAGGGGATACTATAGTGATTAATGATATCAATATATCTATGACTGCTTTTGATAATGATATGGATAAGGTTGAAAAAACATTTGTGAACTCGGAAGAGATAAAGAAGGTATGCACTAATGACACATCCTTACAACAAGATGAAGTCCCCTAAAATGATTCAACAGATTTGAACAAAGAGAAAGACAATCAAACCAATGAGATACCAGCTATGGAGATCCTAGTTAAAAGTGAATGCATGGATACTAGTCAGAATACCATATTCGCACCATCCATTCAACCATCTACCTCATTGTTGTCAAGTTTAACTCCTAACTCAACAAGTTTGGATGCTTGGGGAGAAGAAGACCTGATCAAGATTAGTGTCCTAGCCATGGAAAAGGCCAAAGAAAAATAGGTTATGAGAAATCCTCTATTCCTAGAATCAGTAAACATTTTGAATTATCTAGTGCCTGCAGATAAGAAAGTAGCAAAAATTCAATCAGTTGATGATGTAGACAGCATACTGACAAGCTTCAAAGGACATTTTACAAGCTTAGTAGACTCAGCTACAAGAATTGTAGAAGATGAGTATAAAAAGGAAAGGTTGAATGAACTAGTAAAGAATTTTTTCCTTACATCTGAAGTCTTTGAAGATCGGTCAGTCTATGTTGAAAGAGTTGGCAGCTAAAGGTAGAAAAGTAATAGCCAGCTGCATGGATAGGGTGAAATTGACGACTGAACGTATCAAGAAGATAGAGGAGGAAAATATATTGGTTGACAATGTTAGGAAATTAGTTGAGACATCCACGCAAGACATGAACATCTGCAAAAATATCTACCAAGGTCAACTAGACAAGATAGAAACAACCAAAATGGAGATCAATAAGATAAGGATCATGCAGACATAGCTGAGAAATGCACTTGCGCCCTCCTTAGCAGTTCTAGATGAGAACATCAAATAGATTGATGCCACCATTCTCACATAGGATCAAGGTCCCTGCATGGACCTGATGAAAATGGAGAAGCTCACCTATTCTCTAAACGCCCATCTCCAGACAGTTGATGCAATGAAGGCACTCTGGCAGCAAGAGATAAAGAATCTTCAAGTTGTATATCCAGATGTTTATATGGATTAAGTATATATAGAATTACAATTTTGTCACCTTTGTCATTAATGTCAAAGGGGGAGCAATGAATTTGTAAGGAGAAGTGTATGTATATGCAAACAATATGTAGTATATATTATAAAGTATAATGATATACAGTTTTTTGGGTGTTAGTCAATTTTGAGTAACTTGGCCACATTCCTTTGTTGCCATGAATGAAAAAGGGGGAGATTGTTGGAAAGTTGACTCCTAGGGAGTATATGGCTTATTTTGTGTTGTCAATATGGAAACAAATTCATGTGAAGTTTTGATAGCAAACTATGAAGTGGAAAATTAACTAAGTATAGAAGACAGAACAAAACAATGACTTGCAGTCGATCAGGGCATCAACGCACGTGCGTATGATCGCCTAAGGATATGCGCATTCAGAATTAAGCTCTCTAGCATGTTATTATGCTTACCCTATACACGCATGGTATGGAATGGTAGTACAGACAAGTTACAGAAAGAACAAGTACACTAGCAGTTCAGAATACAGAGTATGAAGCTGACTTCATGATTTTGGTTAAGCGTATAATATTTTGTTATGTAAAGGCTAAGCACCTATTATAGTAGGTTTGTAATTGTGTGTTAAACATTTTTGTAAACACACTTAAGCTAATTTTTTTGGAAGCATTGTGTACTATTTTTTTTGGCCGACTATGGTCTTGTTTTGAGTCGCGTCTATTCAGGCGTAAAGATATATATATGTAATGCAAAGGTACATTTGAAGTGTGGTTGAATGAGTTAGAGAAGATGTATAGCATAATAGTATGAAGATATTAGTATGAGAAAGAGCACTTAAAGAAGTTAAGAGCATATGCAAATAACTGGAATTGATTAGACATCTGTGTGACATACAACAATTCATCTTTGGATATAGTGTATATCTATTCTCAGAAGGTTGTAGCCTTCTTTCTCTTTGAGCAGTGAGCTCTTGGACAGTGAGTCGTCACCCCTAATAGGGTTAATTGTAAAAGAATCGTAACAAGTTCAGACCCTTAACCAGGTCATTGTACTCATATTGTAAAGACTGCTTCTAACAAGGCAAAGGAACTTTAACAGGTTCATTATACTAGTACAATATTTTTGGGTACTAATTCCCACTAGGGTTTTCCTCTAATCAAGGTTTCCCCGTAATAATATCAAGTGTTATGTGATCTTGTGTTATGCTTCATTGGATGTATATTTGATTTATGTTTAAGTTTCTAAATTTGTATAATAAGCTAAACACTAATTCACCCNTTCCCCCCCCCCCCCCCCCCCACCCCTATCAGTGTTTCCAACAGGAGGAATATAGGGACCCAATATGGATGGAAGGGATGAAGGATTTATCTTTGGGATATATAGATTTGGAGGATGGTGAATGTTGATGCTTACATTTGAATGAAGAGAGATAAGGTGTGTAAGGGATATCAACATATTTGGAGTGAGATGCATTGTCGAGGCTATCATCTTTAAGATTAATTTTAATACCAATAGTATCATGACTAGATTTTATAGGAGCAAATTTTATAGGAGAAACTTTGATAGGAGAATGAAGATTGAGGGGATTTATTATGATGGAATGGATTTGGAGGATTGATGGTTTCTTGAGGTGAATATAGAGGTGTATGAGAAGGGGTTGATGGGATACTTTGATCTTCACAAGGATCTTTGGATGATGTAAAGAGGGTATTTTAATCTTTATTTTCAATATGCTCATTGGAAATGGTGGAAAAGATATCTTGATGTTTCTTGGGAAGTGGACAAGATATAGAGCTTGGAAGTACACTTCATTCTTGTGCTGGAAGGATATCATCTTGGAAGAAATGAAAGGGTGCAAGGGGATAATCATGATATTATATGTATATGGGCCCTTCATCAAATATTGGATAGGAACAGATAGCATCTTGATCTTGATATTTACTAATACTTGTTTCTTTACCCTTTGAATTATCCTCTTGACATGGAGCCACTTTAAAGGACAAGGTATGAGTTTGGATATGCATGGGGGATTCTTGGAGGAATGATGGGGGATCCTTTTATTCATAGGTGTATGTAACATAAAAAAATTTAGATTGATATGATGGAAGATGATTTGATGAGGAATGTTGTTATGTTACCAAAATGTAAAGGAGAAAATTGTGGTTTAAGAGTGTTTGAATTGTTAATTGTTGTTTGTGTTGATTGTATATTTCAATTGTGATTGTGATTAGGGGAAGATAAGATGCTCCTTTCTTTCACCCTCAAATACACAAATAGGAAAACCAATTTTGATCAACCCCAAAGGGTTAATACACAAATGAATCCAATATTTGGAAAGAGACCAAGAAACAAGATCTTAAATTCTGTAAATTGATTGATTAATATGATTAATGATAGTAATTGAAAAGAATAGGAGAAAGTACCAACCTTACAAAGTGGTAGATCAAACATTGCTATTTTATGAGATCTGTAGACTCTTTCTGGAGAT
The DNA here is from genome assembly GCA_018584345.1 of Thuja plicata. Taxonomy (NCBI): domain Eukaryota; kingdom Viridiplantae; phylum Streptophyta; class Pinopsida; order Cupressales; family Cupressaceae; genus Thuja; species Thuja plicata. The sequence continues at coordinate 331,143 of MU224472.1, forward strand.
GCTGATAGTTGATACCGAACCGGAATAGAGAGATGGACAAAACCTAGAAATCTTTTTCCATTCTGATGTCATCTTATGAAAAAGGTTGACCCTGTACCACTTTTTCCAACTCAATCTACTCAACTCTGAAAGTGTCCCTATTCGCACAGTCTAAAAGAAATCCGAAAAGGGTATCCAGATCTGGCCTCAGATTTACTGTCCCAAACCTGTACCTACAAGAAAAAAAAAATGTTGTTGGGGAGGGGTTTGCCTTAGTCAAACCCCAATTTAGGAATTAACCTTGAAATCAATAAAGTATGGAAAGATAAAAAGTAGTAGAATTGAATCTAATAGTGAAGCTATGGTATGGAATAGATATGCAATTGTAATTCAAATGTAGCAAGTATGTAAATATGGAAGCATAGACTTTAGAAACCATAAACCTCCATGATTGTATGCTTGAAATCCACCTTGAAAGAGTTTTGAGGATGCAAAAAGGATCTTGAAGGAAGATCACACCATCATGATGGCTAGATCTAGTGTTTGAATGATGAATCTTGAATGCTTGAACCAAATCCCTTCAAAGGCTTGAAAGCTTGAATCCTTGATCTTCAATGGAGAACTTGAATTCTTGAGAGGAAGACTTGAACACCTTGAGAGCTTGAGAACATGTAGAATAATGGATGCTTGAACAAAATCTTGATCACCTCTTATCACTTAGTTGATAGTTTGATCATGCTTAGAGAAAAATGAGAGAGAAGGCTTCCTTTTATATGGAATTATGGCACAATCTTCTAAGGAGGACTACATAGGATAATTAAATCATCATTTAAGCCTTTACCCCTAGGAGAGAACCTATATTAAATATAATTTAGGAATCAACCAATTCAGAACCTGGAATAGCCAACCCGGAAGCGGGAGAGAACTTTTTGCAAAGATCGACATCTGGGAATCTGTGGGATTCTAGGTTTGGGACCCTGGGACAGGGTCAAGGTCGGCCCTGTCCTAGGATAGGGTTGAGGTTGACCCTATCCTAGGGCAAGGCCAAGGTTGACCCAGTCCTAGAAGGTCAACCCTATCCCTGCATCCCAGAAATAGAGTCCTGCAACCCAAAATGCAGAAATCAGTCCCGAAAGTGGTATAAGGAGGAGCAGATCAGCGGGAGATGATGCAGAAACAGGGGGATGATATAATGGAGGTAAAATAAATCCCCTAAGGAGGTATAAATTCTCTTAACATGGAAGTGCTTCCATTTTAAGATGATACATTAAGCCCCCACTTTAGCGGGAGTACGAAAATCGAACGTGCTCACGGTAAAGTTAGAAGAAAGAGATCCTGGTGGATTGCAA
>MU224472.1:338164-366114 GCA_018584345.1 Thuja plicata
AATGCTATAAATTGCAACTCTACTGAAACCTATGATTTCAACCTAAAACATCCATTATAACTATTCTTGCAGATGTTGCAGGAACACTCACAAGTTACGATGTTGCAGGAAGAAATTGTAACTTCTAACTGAAATACTGGAAATGCTGGAAATGAAATCTATTCTATTCTAACCTATTCCACCTCCCAAGTGGGCCCCCTTGGTCAGTTTCTGCTAAACTATGAACACAAAATGTAAACCAAAAATTACTTCATTGCATTTTAAAAACTCATTACATAAAAACAAGACATGGAACTTGAAATAGATTGCTGCAAGATACAACAGTTTTCCTTCAAAAACTTATGTCTTTCCTTTTTCCTAGCTAACCTTGAACTATCGGTCCAATCCCTATATATAGAGGATCAAACATTTATTCCAAAAAGAGAAAATAAACTATCTTGCTAAAAACATGCCGAAGAAGAAGATGGAAATGCAACAGCCCGCGGTGTGGGTAGTAAAGCTCGGGCGACCAGTTCAACATAATGAAGTGCAGAGGGAATATAGGCACACTACAACCCCGCGTCCTAGAATAATGGCTCCATTGTAGCAGCCATGTTTCCTGGTGCTGTAATGATCACTCCATCGTAGCTGGTCCTCAACAGTCCTCCTTGAATGCTGTCGACCACTCTCCAGCCGCTTTCTCTCCCGTCAAGTTAGTTATGATGCAGAAATATCCATGCAACAAGCTTAATCAAATTAAATATCCAGATATTAGAACATAGATTCTTATGGTTTTATGAAATACTGCACTATATGTATAATATTAGCAAAATATGTCACAAACATCTACCCATGGTTTATCAGTTCTTTCTGGACTTTATCACAATTTTTTGATTGGTTAGACTCTCAAATGTTTTGACAAAAACTAGAACAGAGTATTAAAATTATACAAAACAAAGGAAATAATTTGGCCTTATCATCTGCCCCTTGGTTAATCAAATGCTTATCCTCAAGCATTGCACCTTCTGGAAATCGACCTATAGTCACCAACTTTAGTTCTTCCTCGCCTCTAGCTCTTAAAGGAGTAGTAGAATCCCCTTGTTCTTTCCCAAACTTCCCTTCTGTGATCTTCCTGCATCCTGTCAAGTCTGGTAGTGTTGATATCATACAAGGGTGAAAGGAGCATGGGCGGCTACATTGTGAGCAGACACTAGAGCTCCTTCCTGATTTGCCTACCTAGTGCTATGTACTTTGGTGCCTAGTGTATAGTTGCTTCAAGGTTAATGGGACTATGTGGTTCTGAACTTTTAAATACCTCTGATAATCTGCTCCATCTACTTCTGGCACCAGTTAAGGCTCTTTGGAAGACAAAGTAGGACATGTTGTCATATTTTGCATACACATCTGCTCTAAGTTTAAGATTTTTATCTCTAATTTCCTTTTTAATATTCCCATATGTCATTCTGAACCAATCCCTCAGGAATACTTCTGGTTGACTGCTTTCTGATCTTAATGGTAGGGGTTCTATTTTCTCAACATCTCTGTAATTCCCCAACTGCCTATCATAGTTAGCCTCATTGTGAATCTATGACATTAGGGACCTTAGGTGTATATCCCCTATGTAAGGTAGGGGATTCCATTCCATATTTGCAGGGATGATGAAATTATGCACATACAACTCACAGAGTAGGTTTTGTTGCCAAGATGGAAGTGTCTGGTATAAACCATAGAATTCCTGGGCTGATTTGAACTCTGCATTTATATCCTTGAGGGTCGTCATCAACTGAAATAGAAGGAATTGTTCTTTGAGACAGATAGTATAGACCCTAGGTGGAGGTCTACAAGAAATTACCTAGTCAGTTAGTTTAAGAGCATGGTCCATTCTCTGCTTCTGTTTTGCCAACTGATCTTTCAATTCTGTAATTTCCTTTTCCTGTTCTGCTATTAATTTATGCAATTTATTTTTCTCTTCTCCATTTAGAGTGGTTGTCAGCACATGTTTATTATATAACTGGAAAAGAAGCATTTACAAAGTAATCAGACCACTGTTTTCATCTTGGTTATTCTTCTTCCTTTGTTCTTTCCATAACTTCTCTAAGAATTTTATTAACAAAGTTCGCTTATAGCAAACTAAAGCATTTCTTGTGCAAGGCAGCTGGTGAGTTGTAGAGGTTTCTTCTTCACAAGTTGGAACATCCTAATGACTAAATCCTAGGTCATTTTGACATACATTTGGCTCATCTTCACAGTCCTCTTCTAGATTTTGAGGAATGTCAGGAATCTCAGACTGACTGAGAGAATCATCAGGAACAATATGGATAAGAGTTTCCTCCTCACATTGTTTGGGGGAAGAGGGCTGGCTTTCGGTTGGCACTTTAGGAATTTTCCCTCTCATCCTAGGACTTCTTCTTACAGGGATTTCCTCAACTTCTACGGCCTTTTTCTTACTAACCCTTTTTGTTGCCTCTGCTGCAGGAGTAGTGGCTGCGGGAACTAACTTCATTCTCTTCTTTCTTGAGACTTGAGGGTTTTGCGGTTCAGCTGCAGGAACTGAAGTTTATCCTACTAACTTTCATTTTCCTTTGGTTCAGGTGGCAGTAGGCATATTGCTAATGTGAGAAGTTAAAGGCATATTTTCTTGTAAATTTTCAGTTTCTGCCCCTTGGTTATTTTGCTCGGCAACTGGGTCAGGGGAAACTGCATTATCTTGGTTAATTTGCACATTAGGGGCAATTTGAGGCTGAAGGGTTTTATGATGGACGAACTCTGCCCATGTCATAGGGGAGGCATCCCTAAGAGATCTTTCTATGAGTAACTTAATCAGGGCATGGTGAGTAACAGAGTTGTCTTTCCCTTTCTGGGTTTCTTCAGCACTAATGCACAGCATATTAAACAGAAAATTGGGTGCATTCATTGGGATATTATGTCATACATAACTAAGTAGCTTAAAATGATGCGCATGTAAATTAGATAATCGCCCTTCACAGGTGAAATACCTTATAATGTGCATAGCCAACTCCTGGTATGGTGGAGGAATGGACATCCTTTTGCATTCCTGCTTAGTGATTTCCAATGCAGGGTCTCCTGGTAGGGTGAATTGAGCCCTGGCTAACCTGGCATCATGGGCATTGGGATAATATTCCCCTATTGCTGGCAAACTGGTCACTTCTGCTATTCGCTCCTCTATTGCAAAAACTAGCAACCCCCATACCGTCGTGTGGCTCTCATCAAACGTGTTTACAAATTTTGATGCTGCTTCCTCGTCAAACTCCATCAATTTTAAGAAATACCCCAACCATCCACAGGCATTAAATCTTCTCACTACCTCAACATCAGATAGTAAAATACCATGAACCATTGGTTCATGCTGCTTCAATTGGCCTCCCATTTTACCAAATTCAATCCTCTGCTCTGTTTAACCTCTATTTTTGATAATTAGCTTCTCCTCTTTTGAATTTCAGAATACTTCTTGTAAACCCACAGACCCTCTTTCACATTCTTCTGGTATTCTTGATATGAACAATAATAATGCATTTTAACATAATGAATCATAGATTTTCATGCGAGAGCGAGAGTTATGTCACATTTTTAATACTGGGTCACATCTAGTCTGACAGTTAGGGGTTTATTCAGAATAAAGGTACGACATTTGACACTTGTGTGATGCAGAAGCTAGATTTTAATTAAGAAAATGTTGAAGTACATATTTGGGGATCTTTTAATGAGTAAATAGAAATGACATTTTTAGAAATTGGCACATTTCCCTGCCCCCTACGAAATATGGACAAGTGTCCTCACTTTTCTGACTTGGCAGAAGGTACAAAACTAGATTAAGGCGGTAGCAATACATTTATTGCAGTATTTGATATAACCAACTAAATCTATGCACTAAAAATGGAAATAAATTTGAAAAGCTCATACCTATTAATTGATCATCGCAGGTGTCAGGAAAGATTAGCGAGAGCAGAATGACAGTGTTGGTGGTCGCATGCATCAGTGCACTATCTCTTTATTGAAAGCATGGAAACATGATGATGTGGAAGGTGGGTGGATGAAAGATTAAGAAATGAAATGGGGTGAAAAAGAAGAATCTAGAAAGTGAATGGAGAATTTGAACTTTATGCAAACATAAAGTTTTTATTATGTTTATGCTTCGAAGGAATTCTTATTGAAGTGTTGCAAGAAGAAGGTTGACACCCTCTGCTATAGGAAGTGTTACCTGTTGATCCTTTAAAACTAGCTGGTCAAATTACTGCAGGAAGTCTTCTTTCGTCTGTGGCTGGTGATACAACTTTAGTCTATGGCCATTGACTAGTAGGTTTAAGTGGACAAGATCGATTGTTGTCAACTGGACTGCTCCATTTGTAAATACATGGCATATTTCATATGGACCCAGCCATTGTGTTTGCAGCTTGCCTGGTATCTCCTGGAATCTGGAATCATATAACAATTCCCAATCTCCAACTTTGAAATGCTTACTCTTGATATGGGAGTCATGCCACTATTTTCTTTACTTTTGGACAATTTTTGTACACTGCAGGGTAGACTTGCACATTTCATCCAAAGAGTTGAGATGCAACAATCACTCTTTCTGTGCTCCAGGAAGATCAATGTTTAACTCCAGCGTTGTTCTTAATGTCTTGTTTTCAAACTCAATCGGTAGCATTTCTATTTTTCCATATAATATTTCAAATGGAGTGAATCTAGTGGTGGTATTCCATGTTGTTCTATATGCCTAGACGGCTTCTGATAGTCTGCTTCTCCAGTCTCGGTGATGCAAATGAACTATCTTTGTTAAAATTGCTTCTATTTCCTGATTTGTAACTTCTGCTTGTCCATTGGCTTGAGGGTGATAGGGGCTTGATTTTCGATGTCTGATATTATATTCCTTCATGAGTTCTTTTATTAGATTGGAGGTGAATTGGGTAGCTTGATCAGTAACAAGCTCTCTTGGCATGCCATATCTAGTAAAAATTTCTTCATACAGAAATTCAGCAACTTTATGATCTCTTGCATGCTTCATTGCTCTGACGTTGACCCATTTGGTTAGGTAATCTATGCACACCATAATGTATGACTTCCCATTAGATGGAGGATCTATTGGACCAATAAAATCCATGCCCCATTTATCAAATGGTGTTACCACCACCTGTGGGTTTAAGGGCATTTCATCTGATCTTGTTGGTCTGCCCATTCTTTGACATTTGTCACACTTCCTTGTATAACTTGTTTCATCTTTGTGAAGTGTAGGCCAATAGTAACCAGTTATTAAAATCTTCTATGTTGTTCATTTGGCTACAAAGTGCCCTCAACATGGTTCATTGTGACATGCATGAAGAATGTCATATGTCTCATCTTCTCTCACACATCTTCTCATGACTTGGTCAGGTCCAGTGTAAAATAATATGCTATCAATCCAAGAGAAATGGAAGCTTTTCTCCACAAGCAACTTCTTTTCCTTATAAGAGAAATGTGTTGGCATTTTATTAGCTGCTAGGTAGTTAGCTATATCTGCATACCATTGATTCTGGACAGCAATATGAAACAACTGTTCATCTGGAAATGTATCATCTATCAAAGTGTTATCTTCTTCAGCATGATGAAGTCTGGATAGATTATCTGCCACCACGTTTTCTTTCCCTGGCTTGTTAATGATTATTATATCAAATTACTGCAAAAGAAGGAGCCATCTTGCTAACCTACCTATTATGGCAGGTTTGTTCATGAGATACTTAATTTCTACATGGTCAGTATGAACATAGATAGGATAACTAGTCACATAATGGCAGAATTTGTTTAGAGCATAAACTACTGCTAACAATTCTTTCTCAGTCACTGTATAGTTTAACTCTGGTCCATGTAGACTCTTACTGATATAATAGATTGCATTTTCAAGGTTTTTAGTCTTCTATCCTAAGACAACACCTGCAACATAGTCTAAAGTATTTGTATGTATGTGAAATGGCAATGTCCAGTCAAGACCCCTAAGTACTGGTGCAGTTGTCAAAAGTGACTTGAGCTGCAGGAAGGACTCATCACATTCTTTTGTCCAAGAAAATTCAACTTCTTTGGTAAGTAAGTTGTACAGAGGACTAGCTATTTGACTAAAGTTCTAGATAAACCTCCTATAATAGCCAGCGTGACCTAGGAAAGATCTGACTTCTTTTTGCTTAGTAGAAATAGGGAGTGTGAGAATTACCTCTATCTTCGCAGGGTCTACCTGGATTCCAGCTTTGGAGATAAAATGTCCCAACACCACTCCTTCCTAAATCATCAGAAAGCACTTTTCATTGTTGAGAGATAGGTTATGTTCTTCGCATTTGATTAGCACTTTCTCCAAGTTCTTCAGAGCTTCCTCAAATGTGACACCGAATGTAGTGAAGTTGTCCATGTAGATTCCCATGCAATCATGGGATATATCAGCAAAGATGTTGATCACAGCTCTCTGAAAGGTAGCAGGGGCATCGCATAATCCAAATGGTAATATTGAATAAGCATATGTTCCCCCAAGGACATGTGAACGTGGTCTTTTCTTGATCTTCGGGGGCAATGCTTATCTGATTGTAACCACTGTATCCATCCAGAAAGGAGAAATATTTCTTTCCAGCCAAATTATCCCAGACCTGGTCAATAAAAGGTAAAGGGAAGTGGTCCTTCTTTGTAGCATTATTTAATTCTCTATAATCCACACATATCTACCACTTACCTCCTTTCTTAGGTATAATTACCAATGGTGATACCCACTTGCTGTCAGAGATTGGGTAGATGAATCCAGCATCCAACAACTTCTGCAACTCTGTTTTAACTATTTCTCTCAGTGTTGGATTTATTCTCCTCTGTGGTTGACGAAATGGAAAACTTCCATCACTGATGTAGATTCTGTGGGTGAAGAGTTTTGGATTGAGTCCCTCCATATCTCCATAATCCCATGCAAAGGCTTTTTCATGCTGACTGAGGAGCTTTGTTAACAATGCCAACTGTGATTGGGACAGCTTGTTATTTACACGCAGACTTCGTCTAGAGGACAGTTCTATTGTTTTTGTTAGCTCTACCATTAACACTTCGGGCACCAGACTTCTAACTATTTCAGTTTCCAATAATTGATCCATCCTTTCAGAGTTTGCTAGAGGCATACAATCCTCATAGGTACATAGCTGTAAAACAGAACTTTCTGAAACATCTTTAGCCACAATACATTCATTGGTTAGAATGCTCTGTATCACATCATCTTCCTCTTGCATCTTTAAAAAAAATTTCCTATGCAACATCATGAGCTGGGCTACTGAATTAAGCTCTTCCTCGTTGTCTCCTAAGTCTGGCCAAATAGGTTCTCCCAAGTCTGGCTGGGGTTGGGCAGGAGGATATAAGGCTAGCTTCCTTATGGCTTGACCATTTGAAATTGTCATACTGCCTCATCTGGAATTAATTTTGGCATCAGTGGTGGCTAACCAAGGTCTTCCCAAGATTACAGGATAGCTAGCAAAGTTTACTTTAGGTGATATGATGAGAAAATCAGCAGGATACTCCCATGAATCTAAGGTTACTATCACATCTTCTATGAGGCCCTCTGGAGTAACAGTTGAACTATCAGCAAGTTGTAACATTGTGGTTGTTGTTCTTAAGCCTTCTATGCTTAGCTTATGCATTGTATCTTTAGTCATAACATTTAGTGCTGCTCCCAAATCAACTAGAGCATTTTTCACAGTCTGTCCATTTATTATCAGGTCGACTATTGGACTGCCAAGATTTGAATACTTGGGTATTACCACCTTTCCTAACATGATATCTTCTAATTGACCTACAACATGTACTATCTAAGGGTATTTCTTCTTCTACCCTAGCTTCTTAAGGCATGCTTCCTTAATAGCCTTTCCATAAACAGGTATATCTTTGATAGCTTGGAACAGTGGGATTTGGATATTCATATTTTTCAGCTGCTCAATAATATCAAATGTTTCTTCCTCTTGGGGTATAGCTTTTTCTTAATTTAGCCTCTATGGAAAGGGTGGATTTGAAGTGTGGACAGTAGTTCTATTGGGTATATCAGTAGGTTGGTTGGTATTTGGCAATGTGGCTTCTGGAAGCAGTGTTGCAGGAGTGTCTACAACTTCTGTAATTATAGGATATTCAGGTGTAGGCAGGCTGATACCGAACCTCAAATGGATATCATCTATCCCTAATGAGTAAGTAGGGCACTGCTGAGTGTCAGTAGTGTACGTTTGCTATTGCTGATGTTTTTTGTTTGGATTTGGCTACGGTTGAGCAGGCAATTGGGTTGGCTTTGGATTAGCATTAGTTGCTGCAGGAGGTGGCATTATTGTAAGTGGTTGCACTGGAGGTGGTAATTGTGGACTGCCAAAATTTTGGTTAGACCACTGTGGAGGCGCCCTCCATTGATTAGTTTTCTGCCAATTTCCTTGTATGGTTGCCATTGATTCTACTGATTAGGCCACTGATTATTTTGCTAGTTTGGCCATTGGTTATTCTGCTGATTAGGCCATTGGTTACTTTGTTGATTAGGCCATTGATTACTCTGCAGGTTTTTCCATTGGTTATTTTGCTAGTTAGGCCATTGGTTATTTTGTGGGTTTCGCCATTGGGGTTGAGAATACTGAGAAGTAATCTGATAATTTTGGTTTTTCCACTGATTATTGTTAAAATTTGAAAACTGTAGAGGATCTTGTGGCATACCTTGTCATGAAGCCCATGGTCGACATTGAGAAACAAAGAATACTTGATCATTGTCTCCTTCTATCTTCATGTAGTCAGTTGGCAAATGTTGGTTTTCCAGGTTGGCTACCAGCTTACATCTGTAGTCTTGCTTCTGTTTGTGGCAGTGTGGGCGGTACTCAGCTAATTGTGATTCATATTCTGCATGCTTCTTCTTGGTAGTCATTGTGTCAAGATGTGTAGCTACATCATTTATAATATCCTTCTTGAAATCTGCAAGAAAATTAGATATCTCCAGCTTTGAAATGCCTGAACCAATCCCTTTTGTGACTATGGACCGGTATCCTCTGCCTTTCTTCACAGTTGACCTTGAGTAGTTTTGACAGATTTTCTTGAGGTCATCCCAAGAGGATTGGGATATGTCTCCACCAGCCATCAATTCTAATGCCTCTAGATAGTTGTCATTTACCCCTCTCAAGAAGACTAATTTTTGTGAATCCTCTGCCAGTACATGCTGGGGATTATTCTGCATTGTGTACAAAAAATGTGAAACATAGTCCTCCAATGTTTTGTCTTCCTTTTGAGACATCCTAAAGATATCAGCTCCTTTTGGGTCACTTCCTTTGAAATAATCTTTATATTTCTGCAGAAACAACGTCTGCATCTCATCCCAGGTACCTGCTGCATTGGCTCCTAATCCCATGAACCATCGTAATGCTGACTCTTTCAGTGTTGCAGGAAAAAACTTGAGCTTATGGGCATCAGTATTATAGTTGAAACTTCGACACAGTATGTCAAACTCAAACAAAAAAGTGTCAGGATCCTCAGTTATAAGACCATAAAACTTTGGAAGAACAGCTGTGGGTATATTTTTGAGATTAGCATTATTTATAAGGCTTGGGAGAGGAAATGGGAAAGTAGGATGTGCCATTACTGGAGGTATTTGATTGTGGGGTTGCTACTAGAAAGGAGCATTGGCTACTAGATTGTTAACGTTAGGTGGATTTGGGCCAGAATTATCTAGAAAGCTGGCCAAGATTTCTACAAAAGGTCGGAAGCCACTTACATCAAATGGTTCTACTCTAGAGGAAGATGCTGTAGGAAATTTGGGGCTTGTGTCCTCAAAGGGTAACTCAACTTCTTCAACTTCCTCATTCAAATTAGTAGGCTCTGCTGGGAGAAATCTACCATATTCATCTCGTCGCCTTTCTCTTCAATGCATGCAATTGAATTCTTCACACTTGTGAAGTAATTTTTAGAGATAAAAAAACTAATATAAGAATGAAAAATGACTCAAAAAATGTTCCTAGCTTGACACCATCCCTCGACAGTGGCGCAAAAAATGAACCGCCTCACAATAGGTGTATAATAATCATGCTCAATGCCTTTCTTAGGAATGGTTCATTCAATCTAAGGACTACTTTTCCCGTTATGAGGTGCATTTAACTTGTCAACCTAGGGATGTTTACTTGAAATGGTCGGCACAATATGTGCACTAGGTTCCTTCAGGAGTCATTCTGCTTATGCTGCAGGAAGGTAAAAATGCATAAAAGAAACCTACACTAGTGCTGCAGGAAAAGAATACATTTATCTTATTACTAGAATGAATGCTATAAATTGCAACTCTATTGAAACCTATGATTTCAACCTAAAACATCCATTATAACTATTCTTGCAGATGTTGCAAGAACACTCACAAGTTACTATGCTGCAGGAAGAAATTGTAACTTCTATCTGAAATACTAGAAATGCTGAAAATGAAATCTATTCTATTCTAACCTATTCCACCTCCCAAGTGGGCCCCCTTGGTCAATTCCTGCTAAACTATGAACACAGAATGTAAACCAAGAATTACTTCATTGCATTTTAAAAACTCATTACATAAAAACAAGACATGGAACTTGAAATAGATTGCTGCAAGATACAATAGTTTTCCTTCAAAAAATTTTGTCTTTCCTTTTTCCTAGCTAACCTCAAACTATTGGTCCAATCCCTATATATAGAGGATCAAACATTTATTACAAAAATAGAAAAGAAGTTCTATCTTGTTGAAAACATGCCAGAGAAGAAGATGGAAATGTAACAGCACGCGGTGTGGGTAGTAAAGCTCGGGCGACCAGTTCAACATAATGAAGTGCAAAGGGAATATAGGCACACTACATCCCCGCATCCTGGAATAATGGCTCCATTGTAGCAGCCATGTTTCCTGGTGTTGTAATGATCACTCCATCGTATCTAGTCCTCAACAGTCCTCCTTGAATGTTGTCAACCACTCTCTAGCCGCTTTCTCTCCTGTCAAGTTAGTTATGATGTGGAAATATTCATGCAACAAGCTTAATCAAATTAAATATCTAGATATTAGAACATAGATTTTGATGGTTTTATGAAATACTGCACTATATGTATAATATTAGCAAAATATGTCACAAACATCTACCCATGGTTTATCAGTTCTTTCTAGACTTTATCACAAGTTTTTGACTGGTTAGACTCTCAAATGTTTTGACAAAAACTAGATCAGAGTATTAAAATTATACAAAACAAAGGCAATAATTTGGCCTTATCAAATGGCTTCAGAATTATCTAGCAAACCTAGGAAATAATCATTTTTTTGAATTTTTTTATGTACGCGTCAAACCAGAATGGGTAAGCATCACATAAATGCTTGTACATGCTCACTAGAAAAAGGGTATGCATTATTGTACTATTCCAGCATGCCACTTCACTATTTAAAAGCGACAAAATATTATTTTTTTTAAGCATCACTTTTATTTTCACATGCGTAGAAACTATGTTTAAATGCATCACATGATTTCTCAAAAGCATTGCAAGACTTTTCATACGTGATAGAGGATATGTGAGGAATTTATATTTCACTATTTTAGTCACCAGTTGATTGATTTTTTAAAATTTTAATTTGGTTATCAAATCTGAATGGATGTTTTATGTTTGTAATCATGGAGCTTCAACCACAACAACCACAAAAACCCTTTTCTTTACCACCAATCCCAAACACAAAGTGTATATTCTCGGTCATTTCCAAGGGTTTTCACAATAAAATATTCCAAAAAAGTAACCTACGGTCAATTTTTGGCTTTTAAACTTGGCTCTAGAGAAGCCGACATTGCTAAGTTAACTGGTGTTTAATCAGGGTTCTAAATAAATAAGATCAAATGAATCATACAAGAACTATGTAGTTGCGTAGGCATGATTTAGTCATAATGGTAAGTGCAAGAAGTTGAGTCCACTTATGGTAGAAATTTCCTACTTATCCAAATTCACGAAATCACACTCAACGAAATGGGTTCCCACTTAGAAGGAATGGGGTCTTGTTTAGCTTCGGGGTCCCTAGCCTAAAATTTTAGAAATGAGATCCCATTTCAAAAAATAAAACGGGATCTCATTTCAAACTGGGGTCCCATTTTCAAAAATGAAATGGGACCCCATTTCAAACCGGGATCCCGTTTTGAAAAAAATATTATTTTTTAAAGAAAACCTTCCATCAATTCATTTATACGTTATGAATTTTAAAAAAAGGTAAATGGGGTAACATTTACTAAATGAGATCCCATTTTTAAAAATTTTGAATTTGAAGCCCGCTTTCATTGTTGGATTTTGGTTTGGAAAGAGGCTTGGGTAGCCGAACCATGGCCTTGGTCCTTGTTTGACTTGCAACTTGAAGGCTCTACTAGTGTCCATAGAAAATTATGTCTTTAGACATATATCTGAAGACATTTTCAGAGGAATATTTTGACAAAATAAATACCCATTATAGATCAAAGTTTGCAGATTCAAAATATGTAATTTGTATGTAAATTTGATTAAATTTTATATTTCTCATTGAATCTCTACTGAAATAGGTCCACAAACTAAAGATAACAGACTATTTTGCTATTTTAATAACTTTTTAATTTTAAAGTTTCTTGCAAAAACATTATATGACATCAAACTAGAGACAATTCTACACACTTAAAAATAATAATTAAAAATCATATGTTTTGGTCAAATTATGCTTGTCGTACATGAGAGATTTTAAAAACAACAATTATGCCTAATAAAAAATATATATATTCAACAAAAAATACAAAAAAATATTGTCATCAATCTTAACTGTGTTACATACCATTTCCCAAAAGGATTTAGAGAAATAGTTTCAGTTAGGTCAAATTTTGCTTGTCATACATGGGCATAGTATGGTCCTAAAACATGGAATTTTAAAATGTGAGTTTTAGTAATGCCTATTTTTTAAAAAAATTATCATTTGGGTATTAAAGTAAATTACATATTTGGCAAGTAGAATTTGAGTAATACAACTTCTATTGATGAATTGTTTTAAGATTCAATCTCTAAGTGCTTCAAATATTCATCTCAAACAGGATGAATTTGAAAAAATATGAAAAAAAATTATCAACTTCTTGCTGGCACCCATAACCCTATGAGTCTAGGAATTTAATATTTTTGTTGGAATTGGTTTCTTATGATGTTTTTGGCATTCATTTTTTTTCACTGATGTCAACATAAGTTTCTATGGAGGCAGAACAGACTGGTTATTACTATTGCTTGATGACTGGCAAAGGTGTACAGGTACTGTACAGCTGATTCAGAATGAGCAAAGATGGTGATGTGTACAAGGATGTGTGGTGATATTATCTCTAAGTTCGCACGGCTTAATATTTTCTTGTAGACACCTAAAACTGGGCAAGTGTTCTCTAATCAAGCAAATATGTAAATCTTAGCAAAATGCTCTAAATCTCATCAAAATGGATCGAATCAATTCAAATGGACATTTATTGAATAAAATTGGGATAATAAAATTAAATCAAAGGATTAATTAATAAATGACATCAATTTATTAAATATAAGCCTAAAGGGATTAATCAAACTATATAATTGATTTTAATCAATTAATTGTATAGTTTAAATCAAAAATCAAATCCAACCTATTCCCCTACATGGCTAGTTTAATTAATTGATTGATTTAATAAATACTAATATCTTTCAACATGAATTTGAGGAACCAATAAGTAATTGAGAAAGAAAAGCACGTGGATCACTCCAAATATGCAATCTCAATCACTCATTTTGAACTTTCAATCCTAATCACTCAAATTTGTCTCTTTGTCCCAACCTTTGAGACAAGAATTTAAATTGTCCCCCCATTTGAAACCATTTGAAATCCTCTCACTCAACCAAGGCTTAATCATGATCAATTGAATATACCCCCTACGCTCGGGAAAATCCTATAAATAGAAGCCATTTTGCAAGCACAAGCATATCCTAGAAATTTTAATGCAAAGCATCTATACTTTGTCATTTTCATAAGCATATCAAAGCATAATTGATCATTTTGGATAGAAATTTAGAGCGTTTGAGTTCATAATTTGAAGCAATTGAGAGAATTTTAGAGTTAGATTGGCATATCTTCATCATATTTCTCATTCTAGGAGTGTCATTAGTAGAGATTAAGGCTGAGAGCTCTATTAACATGGTTAGATAGAGAGCCATGGGATGCTTATTGATTTATTTGCAATTCTTAGTTAAAATTATCTTTATTATTCCATTGGATTTCTCATAAATAGACTAATCTCATGAAGGTGTATTTCATTTACACACAAATGGCGCCCACCATGGGGCTTTAGGCCTCAAATCATCATTTTATCCTAAATTTTGTGTGTTTTTCCTTCATTTTGTGCTAACTTTGTAGGTTGCAGATAAAATGATGCCTACAAGAAAAAGTATGACGCCTGCAAGAAATCAAATGATGCTTAAAAAATTCCTTCTATTTATTTTCTAGTTCTTGTCACGTTTGTCAGATAAAGTGAACCACCTATGCACTCAAAGAGATGCCTGCTACTCAAGAAATACCGCCTATAATCTTCCATTTTTTGCCTGTGATATTTTATGTTTCACATTTAATCAGCTTTACAACACCTTTGATTTTTCATTTAACGCCTATAATATATTAAGTAACGCCTAATTCACTGCAAATTAATGCCTATGTTACTACAAATAAATGCTTAACACACTGCAAAATCATGCCTACTAGCTTTAAAATGACGCCTATTGTTGTCTGTGTTTTATTGCTTTCAGATTGATAAATTCAGTTTTATAACTCTTTATTTTTGTGTTTTCTGTAGACAAACAAACACTTGAAGGTGTAGAAACCCAAAGTAAGGATCAAAATGAAAAGCAAGGAGGTAAGAGTCCAAAACAAGTATTCAAAGAAAATTCAGAGTGCTTTAATTTTGGAGGATTTAGAAAAAGAGCAGGAATTGTATGATCATTACATTAAAATCAATAGTGCTTATAAGAAAAAGTTTCGATCTCTTAATTGATTTTATGTATTAATTCCTTTAGTTGTTTTTTGCAAATTTTGCTAAGGAACTTCATTGCATTTTCAATTCCAATTTAAGTTTTTCTTCACTTTGTTTGGTTGTGTTGGACAAACTTTGTTGGAGGAGATGGAGAGGGAACAATTTCCACTAGGTGAGTGAGCAAAAACAAGAAAAAAACCTCAAAAAATTGCCTAGCCTTTGCAAGCATCAAAATGAGGTATTTTCATATCAAGCTTGCTTTATTTAGATTGTAACATTTCTTTGATATCTAGCTAACATGGACACCCTCTTATTGTCCATTTCAAACAAACCATTAGGTATATGCTCTCAAATATTTGAAGTTGATCAAAAAGCCAAAAGTGTTGTGTTTGGGTGGTAGAAAGAAAGGGAGGAAATTGAACCAAACATTTCATATTTTAAGAACCTCCTTGTCAAGAGGTTGAAAATGAACATATGTGTTTGAAGTGTTTGGAATTTAAGGGAAACAATGGGGATATGCTCTTCACTCTTTGAATGAAATAAATTCCCAAACTTTATTAACTTAGTTTAATTTTTTCTTTCTTATATACATGCTAGATAAATTAGAGACTTAAAGGGCCTGCCTCCCGAGTACATACTTAAGAGGATGGTGAGATGGAATGACCCAAAGTGGAAGACACTCACTTTAGCTATGAGAATATCTGACCCGCTATAAAAAAAATTGCACTCTTCCATAATGGGTCATAGTGACTAAATTGTGTTAAGTATCCTCACTTCCTCTAGTAGTCCTTCAAGATTGTGCAAAATTGTACTCTCATGCATATGGGAAGCCTGCAAGGGGGTATAATAACTTTTCATAGTTTAGAACGGAGGTGTTAATTAAAAAATTGTTAAAGTAGCAAGCTAATTTTAGAGCCATTTTGTTTAAAAGCCAAATCTCACTCTAGGTAGATTGTTTGGAAGATATTCTTGTATAAGTGTTGTTAAAATGACCGAGAACATATACTTAGTGTGTTTTAGGGTTATGATGCAAACTTGATGTGTGTGTTCTATTTGTATCTACATTTTCAAGCAAGAATACCATTTGACAGATCTGATCACAGACTTAATCATTTTAAAACCCTAAAAACTATGAAAAACCAACTTGATCTGCAAAGTGTCATGTACAGAAGTTTAAGTATTGCATGTAATACTTTCTGTGACACCTGTAAACTGAAATGATGCCTATCACTATTGAAATACCGCTTAACTCATTGGAAACTGGCACCTGCAAAATTTTAAACACCACCTACAAACAGGCAAGAATCACCTATAATCTATAGAGTGTCGTGTACAACAATTCTAGTAAATGCCTATACAGTGCAAAGTCACGCCTAAACTGTAAGAAAGTGACACATAGAAACAAAGAGAGGAAAATAGGGGAAATCTCCTAAGGGTTTGAAAACAATTTGATCACATTTTTGGATACCCTTTTGGATTTTCTACCTAAGCTTAAGTTCAATTTGATCAGAATCCCCCATTATTGGATAAATCACAAAATCATTAAGGGATTGATCAAAGAGGTGACAAAAAGCTAAGTTTTTATTGATTTATGCTCATGCCGGCTTTCACTCGATTGCATAACGTCAAGTCTACCCTGCAATCCGAAGGTTCTTATCTAAGGTAGGAGTTTCCTTTTCCTAGTGATAATTCTACTTCTTCACAAAAACTTATTCAAGAACTACTTAAGGAAGTAGAACCAAACATGGCTTTCCCATTTGGAAACATGGATCCTGACCTAATCAACAACGCCAATAGAGATAACACCAATCAAAATGGAAATGGCGAGGTCAATAATAATGGGGCCGATGGAATAGGAGTTGACCCTAATGTTGGCAAGTTGGAAATCTAAGTGTATATGACTTATTTTGTGTTGTCATTATGGCAACAAAGTCATATGAAGTTTTGACAATAAACTTTGAAGAGAAAAATTGACTAAGTACAGAAAATAGAATAGTACAGAGTTATCAGAGCACCAACGCATGTATGTAAGATTGAGTCAAGATATGTGTGTTTATACTTAAGCTCTATGATATGTTGTTTAGCTTACCCTATACACACATGTTACAGAATGACACTACAGAGAAATTACAGGAAGATTAAGTGCACTAATAGTTTAGAAAATAGAGTATGGAGCCGACCTCAGTTTGTGGATTAGGGTATAATATTTTGTTTTGTAAAGGCTATGTGTCTATTTTAATAAGTTTGTAAATATGTCTTTAACATTATTGTAAACATGGTTAAGCCAATTTTTTTGGAAGCATTGTGTATATTGTTTTTGGGCAGACTAAGGTCTTGTTTTTAGTTGCATCTATTCAGGCATGTATATATATTAGACATGCATTTTTGTATTAGTGTGTCATCGAGAAAAAGAAGAAAATAAGTTAATAAGAAGATAAATATGAGAAAATCAATATGAAGTAGAAGTCTACAAGATTTTTAAGCAGCAGCACATAAACAAAACTTATCAAACAACAGTATCATTACAGTAGTTCATTTGGATATAGTGCATATAAGTTATCAGGAGGTTGTAGCCTTCATCTTATTAAGAAGTGAGTTCTAGCAGTGAGCCAACCACCTCTAACAAGGTTTTTGTAAAGACTCCTAACAAGGTCATTGTACTTGAATTGTAAAGACTTCTCCTAACAGGGAAAAGGAAGTTTAACAGGTTCATTATACTAGTACAATCATTTGTGAGTACTAATTCCCACCGGGGTTTTCCTCTGATCAAGGTTTCCACGTAATCATATCTTGTGTTATGTGTTAATGTGTTATGCTTCATTGGTTGTCTATTTGATTCAAATTTAAATTTTCTAAAATATAATTAATAGACAAACACTGATTCACCCCCCCCCCCTCTCAGTGTTTCTAACAATTGGTATCAAAGCTCTAGTCCTCTCAAAGAAAGTTTAACCACTTAAGGAGATCATGGATTCAACTGAAGAAAAACATCTAAAAAATAATCTTGAAGCATCCCTTGAAGATCTTGAAAAATCTGAAAAAAAAATGAAGAACTAGAACTAAAAGTTGATGGATCGCAAATGATTATCAAGAAATTAAGAAAAGATTAGAAAGATTGCTCCACAAATGAATTGGCAAAATGGTCAAAAATCTGAATGAAGAAAACATGTCTTTGAAAGATAAGATTAAATATCTGAATGAAAAACTTACAGATAGCCTAAGTTCTATTGAAGAAATGACCAAAGAGAGTAACCAATTAGATGATGAACTTATACAAGAAAACATGAAAATCTTGGAGTTGGAAAACATTAAGAAAAAGATAGAATTTGAATTAATAGAAGAAAAATATAAGATTGATAAACTACACACAAGTTCTAATCTAATTCAATCACAACTTTATGCATAGAAGATAAGAGGTGATACTACTGGTGTTGAATACAGTGTAGCTTAAATTGAAATAAATTCAATGCAAGAAAGAAAGAAAGCACAAGAGATATCTACTGAAGCAAAGAAAACTGAGAATCTTGCAGAGACTAAAACAGAACCACCTAAAGATGAACTCAAGCAAGTTAACAGAATGTGTTATGCTTGTAACAAGAATGGACACTTGGAAAGAGATTGTAAAAAGGTAAGACCTTTCAATGGCTATTGTTAATCCTGTAATAAATTTGGTCACATGGCTATTCACTGCAGAACAAATCAAAGAAATCAGTCACAACAGAATCAAAGAAATCTGAATCAACACAATCAGAGAAATCAACCTCAGAGAAACTATCAAAACATTACATGTCAAATATGAAATAATAATGGACACATAGCCAAGAAATACAACATGATAAACAATATCAATAGACATCCAATCATTTGTCACTCATGTGGCAAAGCTGGACACATCTCAAGGTTCTATAGATCCAGAACTCAAAAACAAGAGAAGCCTAAAGAAACTTTATTTGAAGAATCTGGTGAAGTCAAGTTTGTATAAGCTATAGAAGATTTAGGTAAAATATGGGTTGAAGTAAATAAATATAATGATAAGAACAAGGTAGTAGATGCATCCATAGTGGATGTACCTTCTACTTCTAGTTTAATGACCCTCATGGTCTTAGGGGGAGCTATTCTAGCTTTGAACCCCTGCGTGGTTGGTATACTCACCTCTAAGTATATGCCTATGAATTCATGTATTTGGTGATGGATTGGGGAAGTATGCATGTACGCATAGCTTGAACAGTGACATAATAAAAGATTAAAATTCTCTATGTTAACCGTGTTACAGCTTCGAGCATTAAATGCAGTAACTTTTATATAATTTAGTAAATGATCTTTTATCCTCACTTTGCATTCAAGATTGAGCATTCAGAGAGTGCAACAATAGTTAGCATTGAAGTTTTGAAGGATAAACTGATTGGTTGATTAGAAAGATGAATCAAAGTTAAAACGGAACCCTAGCAGACGCGTCATTTCAAAATCTCTGGAAACCCTACTTAAGCAAGCAAAAAGTAAGTAATGGCTACTCCTACAATGTTTAACATCTCTGAGAAGAAGAGATATGTCTTTAAGAAGAATCCATTCAAATCTATATTAGATGATGTAGAAGGGGCATTCTCCAAGACTCCACTAGGAGTTGTGCATGTAGAGGACATTTGCGCTTACATCTATTGTAAGAAGGAAAATGTTAGGAATAATAGCATAGAAACACTCATGGCATCTATGATGAAACTAGACTACTCATTCAAGGATGAATTCTCACATCTCGCTGATAACCCTATCTTCAATTATTCAAACGCGCATGAGTTTTATGAACCGGAATGGGTTAAAATCTTACTTAGTAGGATACATGATGATTTGTATTGGATTGGTGAATTTCCTATCCACATTACTGCTGATCTTATTCATGAAATGACTGGACTCCCTAAGGTTGGACCAGTTCTTCTCACTGGTAAAGATGTAAAGAAATAGGTTGAATAAGCATGCTTATCTAGAAGTGATAGGCGCAGGATGACTATTGATCCTATTAAAGAGGATGATATCAAAATCCTCACCATGATACTCGGCTACAAGTTCCAACATGCTAGAAGACTCACTAGTGTATCCGCAGCAACAGTTCTAGCAGCAATAAGGATGGTAAGAGATAATACACAGTATAATCTTTGTGAGATAGTGTGTCCACAAATGATTGAGAACATAAGAGCTATTAGGCATAACAAGAGAAAAATATTCAGATTTTTATCTTTGATCATCTACCTATACTTCCACATTGTTGGTAAAGTCTCTAATCTTTACCTAGATAGGAGCAAACCCACTATGTCACAAATTTCACTGAAAGCTACATCAGAAAGCAGTGTAAAGGATTCTATGGACATGGAGATCAAAACATTCAGGATCAAGATGCAGAAGAGTTTCAAGATACCTGAGAAGATATTTGATAAATACAAGGACACCATATGCTTCATGGTGGAAATTGACTATACTTGCATGGAAGAATTTGAGCCAAGAACAAAATGGATTCATCCACTTGGTTATGAAGTTGAAGAACATGTGTTAGAAGGATATGCACAAGTTCTTTTATCTATGCCTAAAGATCCAAATGAGCCAAGATCGGGTACATATAGAGAGAAGACAAATCAAGTTGATTTTGTCTTATAAAGTGTAGATACCAAAAGGAAGGAATCAAGGATTACATCCAATATCCTAAAAGTGCATGGGGTCACACAAGAAGACCTAGACAAAGCTAGAGAAGATAAAATTGCAAGAGAGCTCAAACAAACTCCTGCAGAAGTAAAAATAGAAAAATATGATGATATCCCAAAGAATAAGAAGAAGAAGAAATCTGATGAAGGTACATCTATTCCATTAACTACTATTGACTTAGATTTCTCTCCACCATCAGTACCAAGCAAGTTGACCAGAAGAAGGAAGCAAGTTCCCATAGGTCACCCATCCTCAAGGAAAGCAAGGAGCAAAGTAAAGAACACTCAAGCCCCTCCTGAGGTAGGATTCAGACCTAGTCTGACAGTCTTAAGGAATAGAATTGTTAATGAAGGAAGACTAGACTCTATTAAAAATGTCTATGACAAGTACCAAGAGATAGATAAATAAAAAATTCACTCTATGACTATCTCACATATGATCAAGTTTAAGAGGACAGTATTGGAACTCAAGACAATCATACCAGACAAAGTATGGAACATACTAGACCTATTGAAGAGACAAGCAATAGAGGAAGATATGAGGATTAGAAAAGAAATATTAGATAGTCTTCTCCCTAGGTGATACCAGAATAGTGGGTTACACTTTTTTGCCTAAATGGACATTGAAGTCTAGATTTTGAGAAAAATGTTCACATTCGAATGCATATTGTCGTTAATTTATTTTAAATTGGAAGATGAAGTAAAATAGATTCTTTTAGGATTTTCTGTCTAGATTCTAAATATATATATTTTTTTTTTTGAATTGATTTTAATGGTTTTTTTTTCTCCCACTAAAACTGCTATGTTGCTGAAAACGTCATTTTTAAAAAGGTACAGTGACTTCGTACAACATAACTTTTTTTCTAAAATAGATATCAATGAGATTCTTTCAAATTTGGTTTTTTAACATCCATACGAAGGGCATGCAATTCGTTTGATGAAATTATCATGATTATTGCATATTTAATGAATGTTTGAAGTAGAGTAAACCGTAATTGTGACATACATTGACTGCGTAGCTGATAACTTGTTGTGTCTTTATCAAAATTCAAATTTTTTTTTTTGATAGAAAGAAGACTCAATGCTAGAGGGCACTTTTATTTTTCAATTTTTTTTTCTCTTTTCTACTATTTTTCATTGAACGTCAAACCTAGAAGTTTATATTGGATAAAAAACCTACATCCGATGCATGTCAAAATACATAGACCTAATTAATTCAAAATTTGTCAAATCAATATTCATTAGAAATCTCATTTAGAGTACGTATGTGATGCAAAAGGAGGTGTCCCTATTATTCCATTTGAGCCCCGTGCTTGAGCCCCGAAGCCATGAAAATTGTAGATTTCTGTTAGCCTTTGCAGATAGCCTCAATTTTGGGGGTTTCGATAGAAAGTACTTTCGATCAAAACTAATTAGTTTTGATCGGAAGTACTTTCTATCAAAATTACTTTCTTAGTTTAACATGCATATGTGTCACAATCCCACTAAAATATTTACTATCTTAGTTTCGATCGAAACTAACTTAGTTTCGATCAAAACTAGGTTTGTTTTGATAGAAACTACGCAAAAAAGGTAGTTTCGATCGAAACTATTAATGTTCCGATCGAAACAATCAGGTACTTTCTATCGAAAGTAACCAACTAAATCCTCCCACCTCACGGATTTGTGAGGAATTTCTTCCTCCAAAAAAGTGTAACCCACTATTGTGGGATCACCCCCCTATTTTCTCACATGATGAGAAAGCTATATTGTTGGATTTGGTAAAACCTCATCTCAGAACCAAAACAAGAACTCTTCATATAATGAACAAAGAGTATGAACTGGTTGGTGAAGAGACTCAGAAAGCATTTGAGCAATTATTTTTGGATAGGTACATGTATCCATCTATGACACCTACAGCTAAAGTAACTCTAGTCCCTCCCAAACAGGATAAAGAATCAGTGATTCCAAATGCGCATATGACAGGTCCACAAGATTTAGTGCCCATAGTTTCATCACCTTCTGACATAGCAAAAAATTTAGAAGAGACCATTGTAATCAATGATGTTAAGATATCCATGATAGCTTCAGATAATGACATGGACAAATTTGAAAAAGCATTTTTCAGCACTGAAGAGACAGAGAAGGTATGCACGGATAATGTTTCCCTACAGCAAGATGAATCTCCTCTTAAAGATTCAATAAATTTGGATAATGAGGAAGATAATCAATCTAATAAACCACCTGTTATGGAGATCCTAGTGAAAAGTGAATGTATGGATACTAGTCAAAATGCTATATTCACTACATCTATTCATCCATCAACTTCATTGTTGTCAAGTTTAGCCTCTGACTTAGCAATCCTAGATGCATGGGGAGAAGAAGATTTGATCAAGATCAGTGTCTTCGCCATGGAGAAATCCAAAGAGAAACAAGTTATGAGAAACCCTCTCTTTTTGGATCCATTGAACATATTGAATGACTTAGTGCCTTTAGATAAGAAAGTGGCTAAAATTTAATCAGTTGATGATGTTGATAGCATCTTAACAAGATTCAAAACACACTTCACAAGTTTAGTAGACTCTGCTACTAGAACTGTAGAAGAAAATGACAAAAAAGAAAGATTGGATGAATTGGTAAAGAACTTCTCATTAGATCTCAATTCATTGAAGGTTGGTTAGACTATTCTAAAAGAGTTGGCATCAAAAGGAAGGAAAGTAATATAAAATTGCATGGACAAAGGTAAACTCACCTCTGATAACATCAAAAAGATTGAGGAGGCAGATATCTTGGTTGATAACATAAGGCAATCAGTTGAAACATCATCGCAAGACATCAATATCTTCAACAATATATATCAAGGGAAGATAGACAAGATTGAAAAAGCTAAGATGGAGATTAGTAAGATAAGGATCAGGCAGAACCAACTGAGAAATGCACTAGCGCCCTCCTTAGTTTTTTTGAATGAGAACATCAAACAGATAGATGCAACCATTTCCACCTATGATCAAGGACCCTGGATGGATCTAAAAAAGATGGAGAATCTTACATATTCCTTATGCACCCATCTTCAAACATTTGATGCACTGAAGGTATTCTGGCAGCAAGAGATCAAGAATCTTCAGATTTCTTATCCAGATATGTACTTGGAGTAAGTACCTAGAGACTCAGAATTTTGACACTTTTGTCATTAATGTCAAAGGGGGAGTAATGTATGTATGTATATAAGGAGTATGTTATATAGCCAAAGTCATAATATATAGTTTTTTTTGTTAAGTCAAAGTTTAAAACAACTTGGCCACATTCCTTTATTTCCATTAATGACAAAGGGGGAGATTTTTGGCAAGTTGACAATCTAAGTGTATATGACTTATTTTGTGTTGTCATTATGGAAACAAAGTCATAAAAAGTTTTGACAATAAACATTGAAGAGAAAAAATGAATAAGTATAGAAAATATAATAGTATAGAGTTATTAGAGCACCAGTACACATGTGTACGATCGAGTCAAGATATGCGTGTTAATATGAATTTAGAATAATTGAGAGGGGGGGTGAATCAGTTATCCTTAGGTCTAGATGTGCCCATATAAAACTTTAAATCAACTTCAACAACTCAGATCTGCTCGGCAGCAATAAACAATAAAAGTGTGCATTTTACTATACTTATGAAATAAGCTTGCAGAAACTTAACAGTAAAACACAATAACAACATCCACACATTTTGACACCATAATTTAACGTGGACAACCAATATGGGAAAAACCACCAGTAACATGCTACCAAAATTTTACTCTTTTGAAGTAATGCCCTGTGAGGAGCCAACCCTGTTAAAGGTTACAAAACACACTGTCAAATGTGACCTAGTTAAAGGATTTAATCACGCTGTTAGGAGTGGCCTTGTTAGAGGACTTAGAACATTCTAATCTGAATTTCAGCTTGTTCAAAGGATTTATACAATGACTGTTAGGTCAACTTGGTTAAAGGATTTGAACTGATACAATGGCGAGAAAGTAATCAGCAGGTATGATCTAATTCATACAACTTACTTTGCAAATCCAGATCTAGTTTCAGCTCTAATGCTAATTCACTGAGTGGCCTCCATTATCATCTCAAATTTTAGATCTTCTTGTAAATCCGTCAAGCAATCTCTCTCTGCTTCTCTGCTCAGCCTTCACTACTAGGTCTTTCCAATCAGTCAATTATTCATGCAACACTTTTCATTCAACTTCTCCTTACACTTGGATACCATAAAAATAACCATAGTAGGTTATATTATACCTCTTCATCTAAGTCAAATAAATATTTTTCTACTTAACCAAGATCGTAGATCTTAGGTTAGGTCAGATCCAACGGATCTTTCCATCTTCACATTCAATTTACTTCTCCAATACAGTCATTAATTAACCATTGAATCCATGTGCTAATAACAGTTTCCTGTACATTAAATGAATATGGACCAATATTAATTAATAATGCATATCCCAATAAAATCAATTATGTCAGCCATAGATCTCAAATATTATCAATAATTAAAATACCATTGCTCGGCCTTTCACTATCTTCCTTGGCATTTCACTGGCACTTGGCATCATCTTTTCTTTTCTCGGCATCACCTTTCTCTTTGCTCAACATCAATTTTTCTTTTCTCGGCATTGACCTTCTGGTGAACTGTCAGTGCTAGATAAATAATGTATCACTTTGCCAAAGTGCCAAATGATCAAGTACCCTGGTGTATACTCATAACTCAACCATTTCTTTGGTCTTCTTGTTATCCCATTCTTTTCAAATCTTCATCAATCAATGGATAAGGTACTCAAACATACAATGATAGTCTCACCAGTTAAGGTTTGACATCAATGACAAAATAACAATTGTCTACATTCTAGCAATCTTTCCAACAATCTCCCTCTTTGGCATTGATGGAAATATTAAACTATAAAAAAATTGTTTCCAACCAAAGCTACCAAACAATCCAAAAAGTGCATGTGTTCCTGATATGAAAAAATCTTCATTAATGTCTTTAGCTTCATTCTGACTCCCTCTGTGTCTATAATCACACTGATATTTTCTGTTACTATTCAACTCCCTCTTTCAGTAATATCTCCCATATATCTGTTGTTTCTCTATTGTTTTAGCAATTCTCCCTCTTTGACAACAATTCCAAAGGTTGACATCTTTGTCATGCAAATTCTTCTGTTCTAATCTTTGTATCATGTTTTTCATGTCATCTTTGTGTATGACTGATTTAATCTTCTGTTCTTGTTTTCCTTTTCACAGTTTTAGGCAGCATCCAAAAATGTGACTTACTGTGCGTCAATGTGTCAAGTGTTCTGATTAAAACATTTGATGCAAAAGTACCATTTAGCACTAGTTAGCCTCTACTAGGGGAATAACCCCAAATTTACCTCTTAGATACTCATGAGCATCCTTGGGTAATGCTTTTGTAAATATGTCTGCCAACTGTTCCTTAGTGTTCACATATTCCAATTTCACTTCCTTCTTCTAAACTAGCTCCCTCAAGTAATGATAATTAATAGCTATATGTTTTGTCTTCGAGTGCATTATAGTATTTTTTGAAATATTAATGGCACTTGTATTATCATAATATATGACAACTGGTTCTGTGATCTCCTCTTTCATACCTTTCAGTAGTATCTTCAACCACACAATGTTTGAACACTTAACTGCTGCTACCACATACTTAGCTTCAGCTGTAGATTGTGAGGTGCAATTCTGTTTCTTTCTTGTCCAGGAAACTAATATTTTCCCCAAAAGAAATGCTCCTCCTGTGGTGCTTTTTCTATCATCAACATTACCAGCCCAGTCAGAATCAGTATAGACTCTGAGTTCAAACTTGTTATTCCTTTTGTAATATAGGCCATAGTCTTTTGTACCTTTCAAATATCTCAAAATTCTTTTCACTACCATTATATGTGTCTCTTTTGGATTAGCAGAAAGTCTAGCAACAAATTCCAACTGCTAATGCAATATCAGGTCTACTGTGTACAACATATTGTAGCTTACCAATAATTGATCTGTACAGTGTTTGATTTACCTCTTTTGTATAATCATTCTTTGTCAACTTCTATCCAGTAGCCATGGGTGTACTCACTGGTCTTGAATCTTCCATAACAAAAGTTTTCAGTATCTCCTTGATATATTTTGATTGTTTAATATAGATACCATTCTTCATTTGATGTATTTTTAGTCCAACAAAGAATTTTATCTCACCAAACATAGACATTTCAAATTCAGTTTGCATCTCATTTGAAAATGCTTTACATATCATATCTTGTCCACTGAATATGATGTCATTGACAAAAATTTCAGCCAATAAAATTCCTTTACCTTGCTTTGTCTTCAAATATAGATTGTTTTTTTCATTAGTTCTTGCAAATCCAATCTTCATCAGATAATTGTGCAATTTTTCATACCATGCTCTTGCTGCTTTCTTCAGTCCATACAATGCCTTGTGCAGTTTGCAAACCATATTGCTCTTGCGGGTCAAAAAATCCATCAGCTTGTTCAATATAAACTTATTCTTCTAGTATCCCATTTAGAAATGTAGACTTCACATCCATTTGATAGATTTTAAATCCTTTGTAGGCTGCATATGCAAGTAGAGTTCTTACACCCTCCAACCTTGCAACTGGGATGAATGTCTCTCCATAGTCAATTGCTTCCTCTTGTGCATAACCCTTGCATACCAGTCTTGTTTTATTCCTTGTTACCTCTCCGGTAACCAGACATAATAACCCGGCCAAAATAACCCTGGACACAATAACCCCGCCATAATAACCTAAGGACATAATAACCCAGGGTCACAATAACCCATGGTCAAAATAACCCATGGTCATTCTAGATCAAGTTAGTATGCTTAAGAAGGGATTGTAAGGCACCATAGAGGATATTTAGGTCATTTTTAGACCATATATCCATTATATACCCCTAAAATAGCCTTAAAACATCTTTAATATGCTTAAATAACTTATAAAATGGTAAATAATTATAGAAATAAAGACAAATTCGTGGGAATAAGCTAAATAAGAGTTATTATAAAAAGATGTAAGTCAAAAGGCATTATGAAGAGGCATTAAGAGGATATATAAAGTGGTAGAATTAAGAGCTTAGACAAGTAAAGGAAGGAAGAAGGGGAGAAGAATGAAGAGTGTGTAGAGTGATAAGAAAAACAAAAATCAAAATTCATAAAAAAAGATATTTTTTAATATAATTTTTTAAACATTATATTAAATTTTTCTAGGGGTTTCTATAAAGTATACAAAAAATAAATATACTTTTAGAGAATCAAGAAATTCTTCA
>MU224472.1:388336-427002 GCA_018584345.1 Thuja plicata
GCTGAGGGCCACGGAGAGGGGCTGAGCGGCGGGGCAGGGGCCCGCTGTGGGCGGCGGCGGGGGCCGCTGGCGGCGGGTGGCCGCAGAAAACCAGGGTGGCGGAGCCCGCAGAGGAGGCGGCGGCGCCCGGGAGGGTGGTTGGCAGGTGGCCGCTCGGCGGCACGGTGGCCGCTGGGCGGCGCCTATTGAAATCAATTGGCAGCGTAAGGAAAAAATAAAAAATCATTAAAAAAATGATTTTTTTAATAATTTTTTTGAATTTTTTCCATCCGTACGGCCCTTGGTAGGGAAAATTTTTTTTCCAGAGCTCCGGTAGCCAAAAGGGTCAAAATTTTATATGATTTCGACTCTCCCGGGCCTTCTGGACGCAATGGTGGAGTCCTTTTCGGCTCAAACAGCTCCAAAAAAAAGAGACCCCCCCAGAACCAGAGACAAACCGAAAAAGAACTCTGAAACCCTCGCTGCTTCAATAAGCTACGAACAGCCAGCTGCAGAGTGGCTCTGATACCATGTTGAGATTGCTAAAACGCAATGCAACCAAGATCACCTACATGCAAAGCTATTACACAGAAGAAGAAGACAGAAAGAGGATAGAAGTATTCAGACAACTATGGCGGCCAAAATGAAAGAGGAGACATCATGTTGAAAAGAATGATTCTATATTATCAACAATACTGAATAAACTCCTTATGAAATACAAAGATGACAATCCTTATAAAGGATGTCGAAACCCTAAACGGGCAACTGCTAGGAAATAGAAACTTTCCTAAGACTAAAGAAACTGTCTAAGTGAAACTTAAGCACTAAAGAACAATTGCTAAATTACTCTAACATGATCAAGTATGAGTTGAACTATAGCTTCATGGAAAGAGCTTGTCTAGCGGTGGTTTTTTCCTCACAAAAACTAAGACATTACATGTTGATGCACAAGGTGAAGTTGATTGCAAATATTGATCCATTAAAGTATTTTCTTAGTAAAACATCCCTAACAG
The DNA here is from genome assembly GCA_018584345.1 of Thuja plicata. Classification (NCBI taxonomy): domain Eukaryota; kingdom Viridiplantae; phylum Streptophyta; class Pinopsida; order Cupressales; family Cupressaceae; genus Thuja; species Thuja plicata. Next base: position 389,329 of record MU224472.1, read on the forward strand.
GAAGAATTGCTAAATGGGTGCTGGTACTTAGTGAATTTGACATTGAGTATGTGGACCGAAAATCTATCAAGAGAAAAGTAATAGATGATCAATTGGCTGAAAATGCTTTAATATCTATTCATCCTATTCAATTTGAATTTCAAGATGTTGAGATAGTCAATGTGGAAGCCAAAGTATGGAAATTATATTTCGATGGATCCTATACTCAAAATGGTTCAGGAGATCAAATTCTATTGATCACACCTCAAGGATACACCATTCCTAAGTCTTATAAACTTTAATTCCCATACACAAACAATATTTTAGAGTATGAAGCGTTAGTCATAGGCATTAAAATGTCTTTAGAATGGAATGTCACAGAACTACAAGTTTATGGGGATTCTCAATTATCATCAATACAATCAATGATGAATATCAAACTAAGGATGAAAAATTTATGGCATATAAGAGTATGGTGGATGACTGGAAGAAATACTTTTCTTTGATTACATTTGAGAAAATTTTGAGGGACAAGAATAGAGTTGCAGATGCTATGGCTACTTTGGCTTCTTTACTCCAAATGCCTAATCAAATTGTGAGGTACGAATTCTTTGTGGAAGAGTTGGTGAAACCATCTTTTGACCTACCTAACATCCAAATAATTTCCCTTATTAATTGACATGAATCACCTTGGTACAGACCCATTTATTCCTATCTCAAAGACCAAATTTTACCTATAAATTAAACCCATGCCCAATAATAAAATTTTATACGCTAAGCGGCTCGTTACACTATCCTATCAGACACATTGTATCATACAGGTCTTGATCGAACACTCCTTAGATGTTTAGAGGGTGAGGAATCAAAGTTATCTTTAAAAGACATTCACAAGGGGATCTGTGGGTCATATTCAAGTGGGTTGAATTTAGCCAAGAAAATCCTTCGTATGGGGTATTTCTGGAAAACTTTAGAAAAGGATGCTTGTCACTTTGTGAAAGTATGTTCAAAATGGCAATATCATGGAGACATTATCCATGTACCTGCATAATATTTGCACCCATTCGTCACACCATGGCCATTTTACCAATGGGGCTTTGATCTTATTGGAATGATCTACCCACCTTCTTCCAATGGTCACAAGTATATCATCACAACAATGGAATATTTTACCAAATGGGTAGAGGTCGTACCTTTGACAAATACGACAGGAAAATAGATTTCTATGTTTATCCTTAATCGTATCATTTGTAGATATGGTATTCCTCATGCCATCATCATGGATAATGGGAAACAATTCAAGAACAAAGATGTGGATGAACTATGTGAAACCTTCCAGATAACTCACCATTCTTCCTCCATTTACTATCCTCAAGGTAATGGACAAGCCAAAGCTACCAATAATAAAATCCTTAAACTCTTGAAGAGATTGGTTGATAAATCAGAAAGAGATTTTCACAATCAGATAAACCTGGCATTATGGGCCTACAGAACTAGCATTTGAACACCTACAAGGGCTACACCATTTTCCTTAGTTTATGGGGCGGAAGTTGTTCCACCTTTGGAGGTTGAAATCCCATCCTTAAGAGTCTCATTAAATGGATTAATAAATGATGAGGATTATAGGGTTGCCTAACTTCAACAATTGGAATTGTTGGAGGAACATCAAACACAAGCTTATGAGCATTTGAAAGTGTATCAGAACAAAATCTAAAGAAACTATAACAAGCATATCAAACCAAGAACATTTCAAGTGGGAGAATTAGTGTTAAGAGAAAACCCTAAAAACCAAGTAGATAGAGAAAAGAAGGGAAAATGGGAGGCAAATTGGCTTTGACCTTTTGTAATTACTTCTTCTTTTGGAATGGGGACCTACAAGCTAGTTGATTGTGAAGGTGATGAGTTACAAGAGCCTATTAACAACATCCATTTAAAGAGGTTGCATACCTGATTAGATGAGAGAGTATTAAACAAGTGTGTATCCAGTGAGTTCAACATCCTTCTTTGTACATGATAAATTTAAAATCTAAAAACATGAGAAAAGTTTAAAATACAAAAAAATGACAAAAATCAAAAATTAAAACACAATGGACAAGTAGAAAGTCAAAAACAGGAGAAAATTGAGCATGAAGAAAGAAAAAAAATTCAAAAATAAAATAAAAAACATTTTCTTGGTGAAAACCTAGCAAATAGGCGCCTTGAAGATATCAAAAAATTTGGTAAAAAAAAAAAAAAATTTGAAAAAGAGAAAATTGGCTTGGTTAAAACCTAGCAATAGGCGCCTTGGTAGAAAAAAAGCAAAAAAAGAGAAAAAAAAGAAAAGCAATAAACCCAAAAGGTGAAAACCTGGTAAACAGGCACTTTTTGATCCCTTAGGTCTTTCCTAGTTGCATTTGTACATATTTCCTTTTCATCATCTCATTTGTATATCCTTGTTGCATCCATCATTTGTGCATAGTCATAATAAAGTCTCTCAACTGCATTGTCACATACTAGGTTTCATTTGCCCAAGTTTTTCACATAGTCACATTTTTTACTTGGGGGCAAAGCATTGGTTTTTGGTACCAACAGATTTAGAAGTGCTACATTTTGGTCACATGACAGAAGCATATTTTCAGAACTTCAGAAGAGAGATATTTTGGAACCTTTGATGGATATCATTGTTCAACCCAAGCATTTGATTTTACAACTTGATCCTTTAACTTCATGACTTTATTATCAAGATTAAAATTTAACAAAACCTAAATGATCAAAATGTTTAGAATTCTATTGAAAATCTTGATACAAGGAAAAAAAACTTGAAATTTTTTATGTTCTTCATTGACTGTTCAAGTCATGTCTTTTTAGCTAATCGATGATGTTTCGACTAGATCAGGGATGATGAAGACATGATATTTTCTTTAATTCTTTATGACTATTTTGAGGAAGATCCACCAACTTGTGTGAATTTGTCTACGGACATGGTCATCAAAGAACCATCGAGGAATTTCATATAAGAAGGAGGTTTAACCTTCGTTTGTTACACAAAAGAATACCTTGGCTATTTAGATCTTCAATATCTTAATACCAAAATCCACTTGCAACATTGAATCCGATGAAACTAGTATTCATACTCCCATAGTTGGTTATTCAACTAGTGAGGGTTGTACTAGTTTCTCCAAATGGTTACCAAAAGAGATGAAAGTGGTATTCATATTATCATGATGTGGCCAGTGATGATTATACTCACTCCTAGTTCCATAATGCTCAATGATGAAAATATATCTCTATTGTATTTCTTTCGCAAAAAGCTAATGAAAGTTAGTTGCATTGCATTGCATTTTCATGTTAGATTCATTGCATATTTAAAGGATTTTCCAAGTTCAAGGGGGTTCATCATTTTGGGGGTTAATATCGATTAAGTGGTTTCAAATAAATGATGTGAGATTCTCTTTTGCATTATAGCATTAATCGTTATTCATTATCTATTATATCAAAAAATCAAAAGAAAATAACCATTAATCATTATTCATTTTACATCCATTTTAAGAGTGCATTTCATATAAGTTTCATACATCAAAATCCAGAAAGATTGTTACATTCATTTTACCATTGTATTACATAAATCATTGTATTCCTCATAAATTAGAAAAACATATAGAAGTAGTTGCATAAATCATTTGCCTCTATCTATCTATGTCATATCTAAGACATTGCATCCATGGCGTAATAAAAGAAAATGCATCATAGAAATCATATAGATCTGCATATAAATAAATATCACATCAACATCATAGCAACATCATGGGAATCAAAGAGCATCATCAATAAATGTCCATCGAAAAGGTCCATCAACATTTGTATATCAAGATACATCGACAAAATGATACATCATCAAAGTCCTGATCAAAACTACATATGGAACATCAATGCATATCCAGAGGGTCAATATAAATCTATCTCATGACCCAGCAAGGGCACCTAATCCATCACCTATACTAGTACCTAATCCATCTCCAGTACCTAGATCACCTGTACCATCTAGATATTTTCCACTTGATCTATCCTATGTAGTCTGAGGTACCTGAATAATGCTAGCTACACTAGGCCTTTGTTCCATCATCATCATAAACTATTGCATCATGATAGCCACCTGATCAATCTTACCACTCATCGATTTCATCCTAGCCTGTAAGGTCCTCACATCTTATGTCAAGGCATCTATTTCTTGAAGAGCCTGTGGTACATGTGGTGCAAGAGGTACCTTTGGTGCAACATGAATCTGTGGAGGAACCTATTGTGCATCAACCTATCTCTGGAAAGGAGCCTAAACCTTTGATCCATGAACCTATCTAGCAACATCTATATGTGCCTTCATATCATCCATTTGTCTCTGTCACTGATGACCCCATGTTGCAGCTGGTATGGGATGAACTTGAACCTGTCTCTTTCCCGGTTGAACATAAAATCCACCCCTAGATCTCACATCTCCACCCCGCATCTAAGGTCCAACCTGTCCTCTACCTAAAGCTCTAGGATCTCTCAAAACCCTAAGAGCTCTCAGAAGCCTGGGAGCTTGATGTCTCTGTACTCTCGTATGCCCACCTCCGCCACCACCATCTCCGCCATCATCATCAAAAGTCTCATCCACATCATGGATATGCTATGATGGATGAGTAAATCTCATGAATCTATGTCAAGAAAACTTCTCTCTATACTCACTAGACATACTGGCATCAGCAACATGATCCAACATGTCCCATCTAATGAAGACCAATCTGTCAATCTTAGTACATGCAAAATCATAATCTACCTAAGCTCCCCACATAGATCACTATTCCTGTACACATGCATATAAGGCCATACCCTGAGGCATATCATGTACTCTGTCTTACTGTCACAAAAATATACCAAAGCAGAATCTCTCAATCATAAGAGGTGATCAACTAATCATCCAAGGAGGGGAAAACATATACGGAAGCTCATCATCATCCTCTCTCCATCCCTCGCAGTTGAGATAAGGTCTCCAGATGACCTGGTTGATGTCATCAATAACTCGGTGCTAGTAATCAACCTTTCCCAGACGATGCTGGATAATCATGTCATCATACAGGAATGCATAAGGCCATCCTCAACCTCACACTCAAGCTAATATAGATCTCATCACAGGGATGTGCTCCCAAGTCCATAACAGTAACACAATAGCACCTATTGATAAAGCTACACTAACCTAATAGACAACCTCATGCAAAACATGATATAACTATGCCAAAACATAGGAGCTCCAATCAAACTGCCAAGGATGTGCAAGTAAGTCCTCCAGGATCCATCCCCAGCCAACTAGGAATCTGCAACCTCGTCGATCAGAGAGAAATAATCCTACAATCACTACACCTAACACTGCTAGCAAAGTAGGGAACAGAGCAAACTGCACCCATGTAATGGTATCATCTCTGATATTATCATCTCTAAATACATGTCTGCATATGCTTCAATCATAAACCTTATCATAGTAAACCCACTCTCCTCAAGTCGGGATACACAGAAATCTGTAAAATCCTCGGGAGTGATCGTCATCTCGCCAAGGGGTAGGTGGAAAGTATAATGGTTAGAGTGCCATCCATCTACCATAGCTATAAGTAAACCCCAGTTTAGCTGGAGCCGAGGAATATAAAGAAGGAAACCCAAACCACATTGCTCTATCACACGTGTCTCTAGACCAGTCAACTCACCAACCAAATCAAGGATCTAAGAAGCTAGACTCTATACATACAACTTATGGAACCGTTCCTATTTTTCAAACAAGTGAATTATATTAGCATCATTATATCAGTGGATTATTTTAAGTCAATCAAATCAATCATATCAATCCTTTTCTCTTTTTGAGTGCATCAACCTATTGTTCCTAAGTCTAGATCTTGAGAAGGGATCAATATATCAGTTATCCTATCAATCAATTTTATATCCAATCAGATTGACATATTAAATATCCATTTTTTTGATCATTCTAATATCCTAAACACTTTATAGCATTACTAAACACATCTATCTATCTTGGAAATCAATCCAGTAATCTAGACGTTCAATAAAAAATTAGTATGTTCTTTCTAAATAAAGTTTTCATCAAAATTTCATTACAGGCATCACTTGGCATAGTGTACGCATCATTTCATGCTAAGCGTCATTTAATCTATGATAGGCATGATTTGATTTATCAGAGGCATTAATTTACATTTCACACATCATTTCATCATCATGCGCGTCATTTCAAGCATTCTAGGCGGCATTTAAAATCTACTTTTGACCTAGGATTTGATAGGCGACATTTTATTAATCAAAGGCAAGTTTTTTCCTAACTTACAGTCGGTATTTTACTACGTATAGGTGTCATTTAATTATGCATATGTGGCATTTAACATGTCTAGGCATCATTTAAACTATGCTACGCGACATTTGGCCTAATCTATCCTCGAAAGCATGTTTAAAAGAAATAAATGTGATCAAAACAAAGTAATAAATGCACTAAGACGTTCAAAACCACTTACCCAAGGTCCATAGTCTATGGGTCTCTGATACCAGTGTTCTCACTCAAACCAATGCTCTCGAATAGGGACCACCATCACTATCAATCTCAGCAAGATCAAAGAAAAATCTCTATAGTAAAAAGTGAAAATGAATAGTAAAAATGGATTTTTCAACCTATTTATACTATTTGACCTAATTTTGAAGAGGTTTTTGACCCAATTTGACCTAATCTACATTTTCTTTACACTGGGGCATGTTTTGTTACCAGGATCATCATCAATGTTTTTTAGAAATGAAAACACATTGGATCTATTCTTTATTAGTATCATCATTTTCCTAACATCAAACTGTTTTCATTTCCGAGGGGCATCATCACATTATCAAATCAGGATTCTGCATCGTATTTTGCATCAAACTATTATACACTAAATTTGCACCCTATTCAAGCTCTCTTGGTCTTGATAATCTAGTATAACATGGGAATCACTTTGAGGTTGTGGGACCTATGCTAATTTGAAGTGAAAACACTAGATTCTAGGTCGGTTCCTCTTAGATAATCACCTAATATTCTCTTTAACATGGAAAGTAAACTTGGAGAAAAATGGATTGAAGGATTACTTTAAAGGGAAATAACTGAAAGTAAATTATCCTACTAGGTGATACACAAAAGGTAAAATTAAAATATAATACAGTAACCAAACTAGCATGAAGGTTCTCAGATCTAATAGAACACAATATTTCTAAATAGGCTTGCATAAGTATTTCATAGAGAGGTCTTGACTGGAAAGAGGCTATTGGAGGAAAGAATAAATTTCACAAGCAATAACATTCCCAAGAAAATTTAGACACAGAATGTTACCTCCAAACAGACATTCACTTTAGAAAATAGGCATAGGAGTGAGACAAAGTAGCCAGGGATGAACAAAATCCACAAGGTAACCTAAATCAAATCACACACAGTAGTACACAAAGATGCTAAAAGAAAGGAAGGCTCAGGAAATCCAAGATTTCTCTAGTATAGGCAACTATATTACATTTTAGTAAGAGAAATACAAATAAAGAAAAGCTTGAGGGCAGAGAAAATGCCACATAAATCTCATACAGAACCATGATTTCAATGAAAGATTACAAGAAGTAAAGATTTAAGGGTAGAGAAGATGCCATAGAAAATGTTGCGCCAACTGGAAAAACTCTGAGCTAAAAATCTCTAAAAACTAACCTATATACATGCTCCTCTAGCACGCAGGCTCAGGAGTGAATCCAAATCCTATAAATTAGATTTTTAATAGATTTTTCATAAATAATGTAGAAACCCTAATAATGTTAATTCTACTCATTAATAACTATAAAAATTTCTTAGATGATCAGATATATCTTTGAATATCTTCCACTTTTCCATAAATGTGAGCCTCAAAAGTTTGCTTGACTGATCTACCTATCTGTAGCTTGAAATATTACACCACCGCCAATCTCTAAGAATCAGATCTTCCAATTTTTTAAATATTTGAATAGGCAACAGTCACAGGTGGCGTGGGTACCCTGATCAATGGCCCAGAGAATCTTTAATCTTTCCTTTTAAAACATAGCCATCGATCTTCATCTTTAGCTTTGTCTTTATCTTTACCCTGGTCAGCCATCTTTTAAGCCTGATTCCTTGAAAACCTTGATGTTGCTAAGTCATGAAAGCATTTCTTTAACTCTAAATTTACAATGAGAGCTCACGATTATCATGAGATGGAAACAAGATCGGACGACCAGCGCTAAGTCTCATATCCTCAAGAGAATATTCCTTTTCCTTTCAAGACTCAGCGACCACAATGATCTTTAGCCTGACTCACCTTTTACCTTATGTTCTTATTGAGACATGGAAACTGCATAGTCTCGCCATCTCCTTACCTTTTTATTAACTCTGATTGCCTTACGAGACTCAATGACCCTCACATGATCTAACTTTACATCAACTGCTGGCGTTAAGTCTTGTAAACTTTGCTGATGACATGACTTCCTTTAGAGACTACGCAACTACCACAAGATAATCTTCTTGATTTGATATAACATACCTGATCTCTGACTTATCTTGACTTGAACTTAACCCCGTAGCTTAACTCTAATTATATCTGGTGACTTGGTGAATGAATACATAATACCTGGTTCCCTCATTTTTCACGCATCGATCTACCATTTACTCACAACCTAAACATAAATCACTTTGAACTTTTGACCAAAACCTTATTTCTAACCATAATTTTCCTATTGAGACATGGCAACTGAGTAGTCTCACAATCTCTTAACACTTTTCTTGATCATGGTTACCTCAAGAGACTTCATGACTAAAATCCTTTGACTTCACTCAGCTCGAATTCAAGTCACATCTGTACTTAGAAAAATATACTAAGTTGTGATATCTTTGAACACTTTCTTGACTCTGGGTTAATCTGGGAGACTTAGCGACCATTGTAAGATCAGATCTCGATCAACAGCCAGTGTTAAATCTTGATAGCCTGAGAGGATATTCCTTTCCCTTTCGAGATAATGCAACTAAAGGCAGTCTCATGATCGCTGAGAAACATGGAATATTCATTTTCCCTTGCGTGACTAAGCGACTAAAGGACATGCAAATGCACACATGACTTAAAAGTCACTTAAGTTACTCGAAAAGGTAACGAAGAAATAGAACATGCCTTGAACAACTATGAAATGCTTAGGGTTTCTTTGCTTAGGCCATTTTTCATGAACTAGGGTAGAACAAAGGGCTTAGGAACTTGCAGAGCATGAGGTAGAACTAGGAAATGTGTATCCTTGTGGGAGCCACATTTTCCTCCACTTGTAGCTAGAATTCTCATGTAATGGGAAATTTTGGGTAACATTCTTGGCTATTTCTGTTGGATGTCAGCCTGCTAGACATGGAAAACCAATGACCTTCAAAATTCATTAGGCATGGAGTCTACATTTGAGCACATAGGACTTCTCTAGGAAGGAAATGGATTGAAACCAAGAGGAGGGACAACAAACTCTACACAATTACTTCAAGGAAAGCAGTAACTAAACCTAGAAAGAAAGAAAAAGTAGGAAACTAATTATAGAGTAGGGAAAACCTTGAGACAGGGCTTGATATGAAAACCATTGACTAATATTGGTAAGGCATCTCCCTTAAGATTTGATAATTGAAATGAATTATGTTCCTTGCACTCTGTGACTACAAATGGTCTACCCCAGAAGGAATCAAACTTTGTATGTCTGCCAGGCCTAGACTTGTACTCATCCCACTTGAGGACTATATCCCCAACTTTGAAATTTCTGGCTCTGGCCCTTTTATCAAAATTCTTCTTAGTTTGCATCGGCTTGAATTCCATGGTTTTCATAGACTTGTTTCTGATTTCTTCCAACTCCATGAGTTGGGCATATCTCACTTGCAGAGGATCTCCTTCTTCAAATAGAACAAATTGTGTGGAAAGATCTAATGCTAGTAACTCTATTGAAATAGACAATTTGGCCTCCTTTCCATATACCAGCATATAAGGATAATTCCCAATGTTTTTCTTTGAGGTTATCATATCTATCCATAAGGCAGACTTGAGCTTGGAGTGCCAGTCTCTTTGATATTCTTGTAAAGTCTTCTTGATAATTTTGATCAAATTATTGTTTGTAGATTCTGCTAGGCCATTACCCTGAGGGTACTAGTTCGAACTCATATTCATATAAATGCCATTCTTGACTACCCATTCAGTCACTCTTAGACTTGTAAATTCAAGTGCATTATCTAACATGATAGAATCTGGAGTGCAAAATCTATGAATGATGTCATCATAAAAGGTCAGAAAAACACTCTCACTGACCTCCTTTAGTGTAATAGCTTCCATCCATCTAGTGAAATAGTCTATTGTAGTTATTATCCATTTGTGTCCTACACTAGATGGAGGATTTATTAGGCCTATAAAATCAATGCCCCATTTCATGAAAGGTTTCTCTGTTCTAATTAGTTGGAGGGGTAGAGCTGCTAGTTTTTCTTTGCTTGCAAACATGGCACACTTTATGCATTTTCTTACATGATCATGACTATCCTTGAAGATAGATGGCTAATAGTATCCATCCCTCGTGATTTTAAAGGAAGTATTCCTATGAGAAAAATGACCTCCAAAAGGTCCATCATGAAATTCATTTAGGATACCTGCCACTTGATCTGAATCTATGCATCTCAAAAGGACACCATTATTATCCTTCCTAAAAAGAATCTCATCAATTAGCACAAAAAGGATAGATTGCAACCTATAATACCTTCTTTTGGCTGAATCCATAATTGCAGGACATTTACCTATCTTCAAAAAATGAACCATGTTAGGCAGCCAACCTGCTACCTTGGCATGTTCTTCTATTGAATGCACAACCATATGTGCATTCAGTTGTTCTTTTGGGACCTCATCCTCTATCAAATGCTCACATAAACCTTTTCCTCTAACCATTTTAGTGATTTGGATATCAATGTCAAACTCCATGGATTTGGTAATCCAACCAGCTCTTTTATCATTTAGGTCTTTAGAAAGCAAGAACTCTTTGACACTAGGATGTCTGACTTTTAGGTGTACCTTGCTGTGAATCAACATGTATCTGAAATTTTTTAGGCTCTTGACCATAGAAAGTACATGTTTCTCTAAAAAAGAATACATTTGCTCATATTATTCTAAAACCTTGCTAAACAAAGTAATAGGCTTCTCCAATCCATCAGAGTTCTCTTGAGTTAGTATTGCAAAAATGGCATCAAAGCCTCCATAAGCATAAAGGATAAAATCCTTACTAAAGTCTGGATTCAACAAGGCAGGAGCCTCTGTCAAAGATTCCTTGATGGCATGAAAATTAGCCATCCCTTCTTTGCTCCAGCTGAAAGCCACATTCTATTAATCTCTAAGTTTTGTTGATGATTAGTGACCAACACTTAGTCATTTACTTAGGAAGTTTTAGTTGGTTATCACTATGGCCGAGCTAAACATTAAAGGCTGAGAAACATTGCTGAGCAAGTTTTAGGTTGCCGAGTTACATCAGGTTGAGCCAAGTAGAATATTAAGTGTCGAGTGACAGAGATGTTAAGTGTCGAGCAGAACAGTTTTTGCATACATGTCAGGATTGATTCAAACTTTGATGTAAAATGTTTAGGCCGACTTGTATGATATTTGGGCCAACATTTGTATGCATTTAATATTTATCTACTGATTTAATTAAACATTTAATTGTTTTATACTATGCATGGCATGGAGCCAATCAGGAAATCAGAATGCATTGGAAGCATAAATTATAGATCTTGATTGTTGATCTAGATCTCTTTGCCAGATCTGTAAAGACATATAAGATTTCTTCTAACCCTAGAAAACAAGTGTGTGAGAGATATATAGTTTGGAAGAGAAGGGTTGTTATTCTTGAGAGATGAACAGTAAGTCATTTTGAGAAGAAGCCTAGATCAAGCAGAATCACAGAGCAGTGAAAAGTAGATTAAAGACATATCAGATTGTAAGATCACAGAAGGTATTGGAAAGAGAAGATCTATCATTAGCATCTAAGTGCATAACGAAGGATCACTACTTGAAACATTCTAACAGGTGTATCAGGTGAAATCTCTTACTAGAGTGGCTCTAGCAGACCATTTTAAATCTCTTAGCTAAGTGCTTACTTTACTGTAAGTTGAAATCCTTTAACAAGGTAGATTGTAATGATATTTAGTTCTTAACCAAACAAACCTTTAACCAGGTAGATTGCATGTTGCAATCAAACTCTTGTAGCCCTAACATGCACACTTTATTGCTGCAGTAGTGAAGATTTTGTGGGTGTCATCCCCACCCCACTTTTACCTATTTGGGTTTCTGGGTTACCAAAATTCTATGTTATGAGCTATACATTTCATGTTATTGATTCTATCTGATGTTAGGTTAAATTCATATATGTATGACTATGGATAAATTTGTTTTAAGTGGTTAAGTTTTAAGATTTGATTCACTCCCCCTCTGAGCATCTTGCTTTCCCCATTATTTTACTTCCAACAATTGGTATCAGAGCATAGTTCACCTAAAAAAGCCTTTATTCAGCTTGTGAGTACAGATCTTGAGATGGAGGTTTACAGGTTGGGTAAAGTCATTGAGAATCAATAGATCAAGATTCAACTAGCATTACATCATCTTGAGATAACAAGACAGGAATTGAAGAAATCATTGACAGCTAGGAAATATTTGGCCAAACAAATGAATGACACTCATTACCAGGAAGATGACACTACAAATATATTTTAGAATGGAGATTCTACTGAGAGCGATGCAACAACTGTAGATCTACAAGAAAAGAAAAATGCACTATGTGAAGAAGTCAGAAACTTGAAAAGAGAACAAAGAATGCAGACAATGAGACTATGTGAATTAGTGGAACAAAAGAAGAAAGTTGAAGATGACAAAGCTATGGCAGAAGAAGATAAAAGACTGATATATGTCATACTTGATGAAAGGACACTTGATTTGCAAATGATGACAATCAATCAGGTTGGCATGGAAAATCAACTGCTACTTGCAAATTAGGAGATTAGTAGGAAATATATGAAAATGATGAATCTGAGATCTAAGAACAATCAATTGAAAGATGACTTGAGATCTGAGAAGGAATTGAATGAAAGGTTGAATAAATCTAATGAAGCTTTGACTCATTTTGAGAATCTGATGGAAGCATCAAGGAGGCCAAAGGATTCTTCTGGACTAGGTCACACTGAACCAAAGACATCTAATGAGAAAGGAGAATCATATAAGAATGGTGAAAGGAGGAATTCAAAGACAAAGCACAAAAAGCCTGTTTGCCACCACTATGGAAAACCAGGTCATACAGAAAACATTTTCTGAAGAAAGAAAGGTAAGTCCAATCCTAAACCTAAGTTCAATGGTTACTATTTTAATTACAAGAAATTTGGACATAAAGCACATGAATGTTGGGCTGAAGCAAGTGATGCACCTCCCAAACCAAGATTTAATGGTTATTGTTACAAGTATCAGTCGAAACATGGTCATAAAGCACAAGACTGTAGATCCAATGCTTAACATCAGTGGACATCAAAGACAAACAAAAGCATCTAGGAAAGGCAACACTTACAAATGGGATTATAATACAAGGCAAAGTTGTCATTACTGTGAAGAATATGGACATGTACCTGAAGATTGCTTAAAGAAACATTTCAGAGGGAAATCTAAGAGTTGGATGAATGGAAGCCTAGTTTGTTTTAGTTGTTTGAAGATAGGTCACACTAAGAGAGAGTGTAGGAAAAGATTTCTAGCTTCTATTTTTGAAGAAATAAGAGCACAGATGAACTAGACATGGGTAAGGAAAACAAAGCCAAGCAGCAGTGAATCCACTAAAGCTGAGGTCACCCAATCTAATGGATCAGGTGATCACACCATCTCTAACTAAGAAATAGTGGTATGTAAGGAACAGTATTTAAATTTCAAAACTTACATTAGTTCCTAATATGTAAATGTGCCAAAGTCCATATCTGCATATGTCAAGATGCACCTGGACATATTTGTGACAAGTGCTGAGAAGAGTTAACTGCACTATAGGTGTCGAGTTGGTTGGCTGAGTAAGTTGTGTGATGGCTGAGTATGGTAAGCCGAGTGGTATGCAAGTTGTGTTAGTCAGCCAATGACAACTGGCTTGCACTAACCTAATGGGTAGAATATTTATTTCTTACCTATCTTGACCTTTCAAGTCTATATAAGGATGAATAGTCTATTCTTCATTTTACCTTGTGATTTTCAGCATTCACAGAGTGATTGAAGAAGTTGCAGAATTGATCTTAGTAAAGTTTGTTTCAAAAATTTTGTCAGCATGCCATCGGCAACCCTAAGTGAAACAGTGCAAAGTGTTACTTGCCGAGGTACCCTATTCTTCATTCTTGAACCCTAATTTTAGAGATTATGGCTGCAATTTTTTCCACACCAGTCAAAGGAATGGAGGAGGAGCTGAAACAAATTAAGCTAGTAAGAAGTGATGCATGTGCACCACCTAACTTTTAATTTTTTCCCGAAAGCACAAATTTGGGTGATCTAAATGGAGACCTCTCATCATTCCCACCAAAGGTACTTATGATCCACGATGTTAGATCCTGTTACATGGTTAAGATTGGAAAAGTGGGTGATATCGAATTGAGGAAATCCTACAACAAGTTATGCGAAAATGGAGTTCTGAAAGATGAATTCAAGCATTTAGCCGGCAAAGGGTTAACTTGTGCCCTAGATTTTCTGCCAGACTTCAAGGATGAATGGATCAAGGTTGTTCTAAGCCGAGTTCATAATTTGCATATGTGGCTAGACAATGGACCAATTAGGATCACAAAAGATATTATTCATCGAGTAACTGGATATCCTGTTATCAGTGGTAAACGAACAATGAGAGATCAAAGTAAAGAAGAGATAGCAACTAACACTGGAATTGTCTAGAATAACAGAGGTATGACTATCTCTACAATTGAATATTTAGAACTTGATTTTGGAGTGAGAGTGATTGCACACAATTTCTATCAGCCGAGCCATCTGGATAGTGTTCCATGTACAGTCGTGGACCAAGCATGGAAGATAGTCAAGAAGAATCACACCTATGACCTTGCCAAGCTGCAATTGACACAACTAGCCGAGAACTTACTATCAATCAGAAAAGAAAAAATCTCATCATGTAAGTTTGGCTCTTTACTAGTTTTCATATTCTTCTATGTACAAAAGTCATTTTCTACACTGGGAAATATTGTTTGGAAGAAGGATAGACCTATTACTGTACAGATTAGTGAATGTATTCAGAAATTAGGCAATAATTTCAAGAGTATTATGGGAAACAACTTTGTGGAATTTGAAAAGAGAATGAGGTTGAGGACTAGAATTCCTAACTCACTTGTGGAAAAGCACTATGAAGAGATATGTTTCCTAGTCGATACAGATTACACTTACATTCAGGCTGTGACACCTAGGGTATCATGGATGGAGCCATTTCCTTATGAAGTTAACATTAATGAAACATCAACAGCTATCACAACACTCCTAGCAAAGGAGATTGATACAAAAGCAAAGAGACTTGGAAATTATGATGAAGCTAAGGAAAAGATATCCATGAATCTTAAGGAAAGGAACCATGGAGAGAAAAAGGAAAAAGATTGTGAAAAACCTGAAAAAGATGGTTGGATTGTTGAGCGATGAGGAGCTAGAGGATGAACCTCTAGAAATATCTACTGGACAAGGAGAAGATGTATCTGAAGAACAAGAAGTAGAAGTTAGTGAGTCTAAAGAAGAGATTATTGTTAAGGCAAAAGGAAAGAAACTAGCAGTAGCCAAGGTAACCAAGCCGAGTAAAGAAAAACATAAAGTTACCCCTCCCATTGCAAATCGTCCAAGGACAAGGGCATCTACTGCCACATCACCAGTAGAGAAAACAAAAGTCTATGTAAAGAAGGTTGGAGAGATTAGTTCTGAATCAAAGACAAAATTGGCAACAAAGGCTGTGTCGAGCCTACAAGTAAAGAGACCAAGAAGGAAATTACATTTGGATCTAGAAAGTGATGAAGACAAGACTAAAAATGATGAACCCAGCAACATACCAACAACACCATTCAAGAGACCAACTGATATTAATGAGGTATGTGAGAATTTGAGAAATTTTGCAGGGTGATCTAGTTTTAATTTTATCAAGTATGAAAAATTGAAGGTAGAAGATAAGCATAAAGTTCAGGAAGCTCTACTAGATATGATGAGCAATTTCAAGTTAACTCCTGTACAGATAGGAAATAATGTACTGAGTGAGTTTTATGAGTTTCTATCTGGCAAATGGGAATTTGCACTCACAACTAAGAGACAGATAATAGAAGGCACATTAGTTCAAGTCATTCCTGAGCTAACTAAGAAACAGAGAGAAAAATTAGTACTATACTGTACTATACTGAAGGTATTTTCCAGATATTGAAGGTATAGTATAGTATAGTATAGTATAGTACTATACCTTCAATAGCTGGCAAATGGGAATTTGCACTCACAACTGAGAGACAGATAAGAGAAGGCACATTAGTTCAATATCATACTGACAAGGCCCACTAACTATGTCAGGTACCTCACAGGGAAACTAACATCTTCTCAACACCATCTTGGCCTATACTAGCACTCAAGCATGGGTGAGGACACATCTTATTAATTCATTTTAATCTCTCAAATATGTCTTTAGTTATCAATTATTAAGAAACTCCACAATAAGCAATCCAGTAGTCTCTTACGGACACAGAACTTTTTGCAAGCCACCTCCTACTACACATCTAGGTAACCTACCCTAGGCTCAAAGATCCTAACAGATCTAGCATAGGTCACAACCCTAGTGTACCCCAAATCAGTATCCCATACAACAGGAATGGTCACATAGGTACACTAGCAAATAACATAATTGAAAGGGTCATCATGGTTAGTTTAGGGTAATATCTGACAACACACACACCATGAAGTAACATAAAAGATATACACTTCCCCTAGCCTCTGTATACATCATAGGTCATCTAATATCCCAGATAACAACATATACAAACACAAGAACCCATATAGATGCATAGAAATAAAATTGTCTAGGAAGACAGAAAAATGGACTAGAAGCAGATAATCACCTACAGTTGTCCAAATAGGAATGTTAATTAAAATACAAATCTAACAACACAATTATCCAATCCAATTTAACTAACATTCCTAACTTCTAGTCCATAGTACCCATATTATAAATCAACTTTAAAATTCATAAAATAGGGTTCTTACATTTATTCACCATAACTTAATTAAAACTAACAACAAATATTTAAATAACTCATAATTAACACATGTTAATCAAACCTAATTAACAATCAACTATTTACTTAAGCATCTGTTAACAACCAAATAAATGTATTTAATTAATTATTAAATCATATATATATATATATATATATATATATAAATTAATCAACAAATACGTATGTCAATAATACATATATTAAATTAAAATATATATAAATTAATTAAAAAAATGAAACTAGATACACATATTAATAAATTAATTAAAAGTGAAACTGAATACACAAATAAATAAATTTATAAATTAATTAAGAATTAAACTGACTATTAAAAAAATATAAAACAAACGAATTAAATCTAACTGCCGTGACATAACAAAAATTAAACTTAAAATAAAAAGATTTTTTTTTTAAAATAAACAAAACAACAACCGTGGGGGGGCGGGGGGGGGGACCCACGCAGTCTTTTCCCCCCCACCCATCACCTATCACAGCCGCCGGCGCAGAATGCGTCCGGCCGGCCCCCTGCAGCGTCAGTGCTGCGCGCCACTTATGGTGCGGGTTTGGGAAGTGGGGATGGGGTCCCACTTCCCCCCCCAAACTTCACTTTAAAATTTTATATTATTTTTAAAATAAAATTTTCAATTCAGTTTTTGTTTAACTATGCATTAATTTTGTCCCACTTAATTTTAATTTATTTTTTTTAAACTAAATCCGAAAAGGGACTAATCCAGTAAAAAAAGAAATTTTATTTTCCTTACTGTGTAATTTTTTTTTTACTTTTCACCAGTCTGTATCAAAACAGAGACTGGGTTTTTTCCAAATGATTTAACTTTTAGCAATGAAAAATAATTAGGAATTAATTAATTCATTCCTCTATAGTTAACACTATAGGCAAGATTTATTTTTTGATTTATAGGAGTTTAATAAGAGATCTAAGTATGGAATTTTGACAGCATGTCTATACTATAACATGGAATATATAATTACAAAAACCATAGATCCAAGCTCCTCCAAAACCCTGAAAAACAACGAAACATTAAGCATCCATAAACTTAATTTTCTCTTATAGTATAAACTATACAAAGAGTTTAATTTTTCATTTTCTAAGAGATCTAGAGGGAATTTCTTCCCAAAATTTTTATAGCATAACCCTACGATGCTAAGAACATAGGAAATGAGAGAAGTATAGATCTAGGGTTTCTAGAAACACCCAAAAATGAAGAAACAACCATAAGCCATTTAAAGGCCAAATTTAAGGAACATGCATTAACACAACACAGAAAACCTCAGATCTACGAAATTGAATCCATACAAGGTAAATGAAACCTACCTTTAATCCAATGCAAGAAACAGAAGAATGTATCTTGGAGGAAGAAAGTAGATCCAAAACCATCAAGCCCAATTCGACCACATATCTGGCAATAATGTAGATCCGAACACACACACACACACAAGCAATAGAAAATTCTGAAAACTTCGAAGCAACCAAGATCCACAACAATCCACAATTCCTCAAAAATCCCAAAATCACCAAGAGCTCTCCAATTCTCAAAAACCTGTTATGGGAGAATGAATGACCAATTCCCCCTAAAGAGATTCAAATTCTCCAAAACATGCAAAGGTGAATGACAACTCCCAAGTCAATCCCTAATTTAACTCAACTTCAAAATTGAAATTAAATCCAAATTAATTAAATAAAATATGCTTTATTGCCACAACTCAACTTTGACTCCTAATTACAAGTTGAGATATTTCAATTTGAAAATACTTTTTCAACACAATTATGCACATGTAATTAATAAAATATTTAATTAAATAGATTAAATATTTATGTCACAATAATGCATGCAACCAAATATTTAATTATTTAATTAATCATGTAAGCACATACAATATAGTTTTCAATTGAAAAAATTAAATCAAAATATTCAAATATTTCAATTTAATTAATTATTTAAAATAAACTTAGGATATAATTAAATCATTAATTCAACTATAATTCATTAAATCATAGAATATGGAAAATCACTCAATAATTCAAAAATCACCTGAAAGCATAATCAAGCAAAACACACACAAACTCAAGAGAAAGGGTATTCGAATTCTGTCAACCTAGACAAATCTGGATAAGGTAGTCATACTGAAACTCATCCTACACTAGGAAGATTAGGCTTAGGTTAGGGTTTTGGATCTGTATGTTACCTCCCCTCTTTACCATTGAGATGAATATTTATGGGCACGCTCACTCCTGCCAATTCAGGGAAGATGATGCCCTGTACCTGCAATCCTGTCACCAAAAGAACACATGTACATACATAATACAATATCACAATCAATGATAGGGATCAGTCGAACATGTGGATCTCACCAAAGCAAGTAACTATGTCTCCGTCCTCTACCACAACAACACGTCAACAAGTACATTCACATATAAGACAACCATACACATGCAAGTATGGGGTAAGTATATCATAACCTGAAATCGACATATAATAATCAACATGACAACATCATCACATCTATCTATGCATTAGGTAAAATCACGACATCATAAACAAGTATCATCATCAAATGAAATAATATCATCTCACATGAAATGTGGCCTAAAATAATTCGGCCAATCAACTGAAACCAATGCCTAAAAGAGTACGGCATCAAAAACTAAAAAGCAAAACATGGGTGGGTATTACAAGAAGACTAATGAAGGAACGTCTGAGCCTAACAAGACTGGAGCAGAACCAAAAGAACAAATAGAGACAGTAAACACTGTTGATCTAACAATTGACAGTCCAATTGATGTGACAATTGATGACTCTAGCAATCTGGATGTCGAGGGTCAAGATGAGCCGAGAGATTCAACTATGGAATCACCTATTAAGGCAACTGAGGCTGAAGGAGAGAAGAGTACAAAGGAAGATGAAGAGAGAAATCAAAAGGAACCTGAGGGTAAAGATGCTCAAAAAGAAGCATAAAAGGAGAAAACAAATGAACAAGAGGTAATTACACAACATTAATCTATTTTAGAGGTTGTGAAATTAGTTCTAGATAGCAGTGAGGAGATAAGGGATACTAACAATGAGCCTAAAGAATAAGAGGCGGTGCAAGTATTGGTTGATCTACCACACTCTGCATCATCAACCCCCACTGGACTTAAAGAAAGAGGCATGCCTGATCAACAGGTGATTTTGACTAAATTGAAAGACGCAATGGTGACTACTACTAAAACTGGAAAAGGTATTGTAGAAATGAAACTGAGCAGTAGCTCACCTGAATTTAAGAGGAGAAAAGTTATGAGGAATAAGTCTTCGATTCTTGATGTCACATTAGATGAAGTTATTGTGATTCCACCATGGGATCCCAATGTTTTGTCTTATCAACAGAATGAGACTCTTCAAGAACTACTCAAGAGGAAGAAAAGACAAGAGGAAATGAAAAGAGAGCAGAAGCAAAAGCAAGTGTTACATGACATCAAGGACATATTTGTAAAAGTTTTTGACATGGAAGATGAAAATCCTGAAGCTCCTATTCTTGAATAGTTAGTTCATATTGTGCAAAAGGTAAATTATGACAACATTGAAGCCAATGAAAAGCTATTACAATGGTCTGAGAGGAAATTTGAGAACAAAGTACTTGAAAAAATCTCAGCAGAGATTGCGGTAAAGTAGGTTGAACTTTCTTCTCTTGTAGAAATTTTGGAGGAAGTTGCAACTAATGTTTATTCTTTGTATAAGAAGTTATGGGATGTTGAATTCTTCACAAAGGATAATCTACAGGCCTTAGAGAAATTGCAATTAGACTTAAATTCAAATGGAAGTTCACTATGGATGCTAGTACTAGCTCCTTACATTTTAACAGATTGACTTATGCACAAAGGAGGATAGCCGAGCTAATGGGTGAAGATGGTCGGATTAGGACCAAATTGATTACTATCCAAACAAGCCTGATACCTCATCTGGAGGTCATTCAGAAAGAACTTTCATCTGCAAACGAATTGGTTAAGAGAGATTCTCATCTCTCCACTACAGAAAGTTTAGTAAGTCTAGCTGCCGAGCTAGAAGTCAAAATAGAGGTTATGAAGTTTGTTAAGGATAGTTGGGACACTGCATTTGCGTCCACCTTAAAACTTCATAAATAGTTTTGGACAAGTATAACTTGACCCCACTTGAAATCAGTGACAAAAACAAGGGGGAATCTGATGGGACTGACAAGGATACAACATAAGGAGATCAGTGCAAGTATCAATGTAAATATTTTTTTGAAGGCATGTATACTATATAAATTTTTTGTATATAGTATGATGTACATTCCTAGGGGGAGTATATTGTGTACTTAGGCAACATTTTGGATGGAATGAATTGAAATGATAAGTTTGTTTTTTTCACTAATATCATAGGGGGAGATTGTTAATCTCTAAGTTTTGTTGATGATTAGTGGCCAACACTTAGTCATTTACTTAGGCAATTTTAGCTAGTTATCACTATGGCCTTGCTAAACATTAAAGGCTGAGCAACATTGCCAAGCAAGTTTTAGGTTGCCGATTTACATCATGCCGATCCAAGTAGAATATTAAGTGTCGAGCGACAGAGATGTTAAGTGCCGAGCAGAATAGTTTTTTCATACATGTCAGGATTGATTCAAAATTTGATGTAAAATGTTTAGGCTGACTTGTATGAGATTTGGGCCAACATTTGAACGCATTTAATATTTGCCTACTAAGTTAATTATGCATTTAATTGTTTTATACTATGCATGGCATGGAGCCAATCAGGAAATCAGAATGCATTGGAAGCATAAATTATCGATCTTGATCATTGAGCTAGATATCTCTGCCATATCCATAAAGATATATAAGATTGCTTCTAATCCTAGAAAAAAAAGTGTGTGAGAGATATACAGTTTGGAAGAGAAGGGTTGTTGTTTTTGAGAGATGAACAGTAAGTCATTTTGACAAGAATCCTCGATCAAGCAGAATGACAGAGCAGTGAAAAGCAGAGTAAAGACATATCAGATTGTGAGATCATAGAAGGTATTGGAAAGAGAAGATCTATCATCATCACCTAAGTGCATAAAAAAGGATCACTACTTGAAACATTCTAATAAGTGTATTAGGTGAAATCTCTTAACAGAGTGGTTCTAGCAGATGGTTTTAAATCTCTTAGCCGAGTGCTTACTTTACTGTAAGTTGAAATCCTTTAACAAGGTAGATTGTAATGATCTTTAGCTCTTAACCAAACAGACCTTTAACCAGGTAGATTTCATGTTGCAATCAAACTCTGGTAGCCCTAACAGGCACACTTTATTTCTACAGTAGTGAAGATTTTGTGGGTGTCATCCCCACCCCAATTTTACCTATTTGGGTTTCTGGGTTACCAAAATTCTGTGTTATGAGCTATACATTTCATGTTATCGATGCTATCTGATGTTAGGTTAAATTCATATATGTATGAATGTGGATAAATTTGTTTTAAGTGGTTAATTTTTAAGATCTTATTTACCCCCCCTCTTAGCATCTTTCTTTCCCCATTATTGTACTTCCAACACATTCTTCTTTAACATAGTTGTTAAAGGCTTCAATAAATTTACAATATTAGGCAAGAAATGCCTAACAAAGTTAATCCTTCCTATGAAAGATTAAAGACTTTTCTTGTGAGGTGGTAGGGGTATTTTTAGGATAGTTGCAATCCTCTCAAGGTCAACTATGATTCCTTGTTTGGATACAATATACCCCAAAATTTCACCTTCATGGACTGCAAACACACATTTCTTGGGATTAAGAGAGATCCCGAACTCTCTACACATTTCAAATATTTCCCTCAGATGCTTGATATGGTCTGCTGCATGTTTAGGATAAATAGTTATGTCATCTAAATAGACCAGTACAAATTTTTACATGAGGATTTTAGAGGCCATATCCACTACCTTCTGAAAAGTAGCACCTGCATTTGACAAAAAAAAAGCATCTTTTGAGAGGCCATGGTTCCCCATTTGGTTTTAAATGCAGTCTTATATTGATGTTCTTCATGACCCAGGATCTGATTGTATCCTAAATAGCCATCCAATAGTGAGAAGCATTCTGATCTAGAGACAAATTATAAAATTTTCTCCATAGATGGCAAACGATGACGATCTTTGAGGGATGCTTTGTTCAGATCTCTAAAGTCAACACATAGTCTAAGTTCTCCATTCTTCTTCCTAATAGGAACAAGGTTGGAAACCCAACTATCATTCTTGATGGAGTAAATTATACCACTTTCATTTAATTTGAGCACCTCTCTATGCATAAGTGGCTCAAGTTTAGGGTTGACAGGTCTTTGCTTCTACCTTACTAGCTTGGCATTTGATTCCAATTCAATAGTATGCTGAGAAAATGTTGGATTGAAACCCTTTAGGTCTTCATATTTCCAGGAAATAACATCACTAAATTCTTTAAACAATTGGGCATAAGCCTATTTTTTCTGAATCAGTATTTACTTTTCCAAATTTCAATCTTTTAGCTGGCTCTAGTTCTAGATCAGTGTAATGTTCTTGTTGAACTATTAGCCCAACCTTACTCTTTTTTTATTGGTCATCTCTATTGAAGATAGATTCTAAGGTGACAAGGCCTTTACGCATCTTATTTGAGTTAATTTGTACCACTTTATTACCATAGTTTTGCATCGGTCTATCTTGGTTATGCTCTGAAAAGACACCCTCTTCAAACAAGAACTGCAGAATTTGCTCATCATTGTCAAACACTTACCAATTAATATTATTGTCAGGCATAGAAGGCCTAACAATCAATTTGATATTTTTCTTATCCCATTCCTTTGGAATTCTATTAGGAATGTCATATTGGGATCCAACAATAGCTAATCTATCTGCATTCTGGTTTTTTTTCTAGGGATAGCAGCAATATTGAAAGCATGGAAATATTCAATTACATCCCAAACTCAATGCTTGTATGCTTTCATTGTGTCATTCTTGGTTGAATTCATCCCTCTTACTTGGCTGACTACTAGCTCACTATCACCATAAACGTTTAGGGCCTTGATCCCTCTTTTTCTAGCCCACTCCATTCCATTCACTAGACTCTCATATTCAGCAGTGTTTCTAGTGCAAGAAAATCTAAATCTGAAAACTATGTAATGTTTTCACCCCTTTTAGAGACTAGCATAGAACCACCACCAAAACCATGTCTACTTATAGCACCATCAAAGAATAACTCCCAAACTTGGTTTCTCTGATCTTCTGATTCAGTGTCTGGTTTGAAAAGATTTGGCTCTTTGAATTCATTCTCTTGTACCAAATAGTTTCCTAGACCAATATCCCAAATAACATTGAATTGAACCTCTAAAGTTCTTTCTGATTCCAATTCATCTAGATAGATATCTGGGATATTTTCATTTTAGTATTTTTTTCTCTGATGATTGGGAAGTCATCACTATCAAGTGTAAGGTAACTTGCATTAGACACACAAGGTTCTATATGGTGTGTTGCCAATGATTCAGACTTGATGGTAACCTTGGTTCCATACCTTGTATGGAAAAGCATGTGAGACCACTCCGAAGAAAGATAATCCCCTATCTTGGCTATAAAATCCCTAGATAAACATATGGAAAATAAGGCAGGGAGGTCTATGATATAAATGTCAAGGAGGATAGAGAAATTAGGACTTGCATGAAGAATTAAGCTGGTATCCTTGGCCAAACCTATTGTATTCACTGAGGAACCATCAAGATGGGTCACCTTCTTTTGAAAGGGTTCATATTTAATTCCTAGTTGGTCTGCCACTCTTTTGGGCATGACAGAGCTAGTAGCCCCACTATCTACCATACAATTATGTACTAAAGATTTTCCAATTACTAAAGATACATAAAAGGGGGGTGGCTTTAGGTTCCTACCTTTTATGGCATCTATCTTGGAGTTTCTTCTTTAAGTCTCCTTCTTTTCTTGATCAGTGTTGACCAACACTGGCTTAACAACTTCTTTTGTAGACTTCTGAGGAATTATCTCTTCAGTCATTGTTTTCTTCAATATCCTAGGTTGTCCTGGAATAGCCAAGGAGTCCCACATAGACATAGTGATGTTTGCCTTCTTCATATTATCTACAATATTGAAAGGCACTGCTGTGTGTACTCTCTAGTGTGTCTTTTCTATGATAGGCTCAACCTCCTTGGGAGATTGGCCTTCTTTTAATGGAATGGTAGGAGTCTTCTTTAGTATGGTAGGAACAGAAGGAGGTGATGTATCTGCATATGTAGTAGCTTTAGCTCCATCTCATGTTCGCTCCATGTCTTGAGCTCTTCTCTTAGACTGAGTGCTGGGTTCTATTTTGGATTCACCATTTACCCCATTGAAATCTTGTTTCTCCCAATGGAAGAGAGCAGTTTCATCTGGTTGTGTTTCTTGCTGGGGAGCTGACCCACTAGAAGAGGCTTTTGATTGGGTATGTAGGGCATTTTGAACCATTAGTGCTTGGTTCATCCACCCATTTGATCAGGTAGCCTGATTGTGTGGTTGATTACAAGGAAAACACCATTCATCATCCAAGACTAGATTGTTCTAACTTGGAACTATATCTCTTGTTGGATTTGTAGAACTAAGAGGTGTAGGATTATAAGGTTGAAATGGCCTCTGATTGAATTTTTGTCTTTGACCTTGGTAGTTTCCTTGGTAAGGTGTCCTATTTTTATGATAAGACTGTCCCTGAGTTTGATATTGCTGGTTGGGACTTTGATTCTGTGTCTTAAAGGGTGGTCTATTTCCTTCACTTTGCTTCTTTAGATTGGTCAATTCTTTGGTTAGAGTATGTAGCAAGTTTGTCATTTCTTGATAACTACTCTGCATCTTTTGTTGACTGCTTCTTAATTCAATTAGCTTTTGAGAAGGAACTGCTTTGGATTCCTCATATCTAGTATTGGTGTGAGGTGATACTATAGTGGGTATGGGATTATATGGAGGGATACTCAAAGGCATGTTTGGCTGAATGTTAGGAAAGATAGGAATGGGTGGCCTTGGGGCTATCATGCCTGCTTGGATTAAACAATTTTCAGCTATGACTGCTATGTCAAAAACCTGAGGTAGTGAGGTACCTCCCACATATTGAATCATGACAAAGATATTTCCATTTGGAATTTTCAAAAAATATAGGAAGGCATGGTCAGCTGAAGGTCTCACTGAAATAAGAATTCTATTCCATGTCTTGAGAAACCTATTATTAAAGTCTGTCATTTTCTCTTGAGGAGCTCTTTTAATGGTTGTTAATTGCTCAACCAGAGATAAATGATCTGATTTATCCTCAAAATATCTTCTTAATGATTCACCTAGCCTATCCCATGAATCAATGGAACTAATAGCTAAAGTTATAAACCATTCTAAGGCCCTACCTTTGAAAGAGGTTGATAGTAGCTTGGTAGCGACATCTTCTTCTGTAATATGATGCACATTGTAGATGGTAGCCATGTCTCTTATGTGCTCACAAGCTATTGTATGTCCTTCACCTGTGAAGTTAGGGAGACTCTTGAGTGCTGCTAAGGGCACATCATGATGTTGATAAAAGCTCAAGGGACTTCCTTGATTGAATGGTACAAAAGCAAACTATCTCACCATTGTAGGAACGGTTATCTGCTAGGAAGCAACCATGTGAGTTTTATTTGGGCTAGGTAGTGGAGCTGAATCTTCTTGTAGCTCTCTAGTTAGGGATCTTCCTCTCCTTCTTGAATGGAAATGCAAGGGTCTCCTCTCTGATGTAGGTGGTGTATACTGTACCCTCCTTATAGGGGGTCTTCTCTAAGATGATCTGCAATAACTTCTTTCCAGAGGCAGCTGTGAGAACTCAGAGAGATTTGAGCTTCTTTTCTTAAATTTTCTCATAAAATTTGAACATGACCAGATCTTCTATTCTTATACCAATGGAGTTGCCAGATATGCTTTGAAAAAGAAACCACTTTAGGTCAATACTATGCAATCAACACATCATAGATAGAATAGTTTGCAAATGAACTTCTACTAGTGGTCCCACTGGGCGTGCCAGAACTGTTATACACTAAATTTGCACCCTATTCAAGCTCTCTTGGTCTTGATAATTTAGTATAACATGGGAATCAATTTGAGGTTGTGGGACCTATGCTAACTTGAAGTGAAGCCTCGGGATTCTAGGTCAGTTCCTCTTGGATAATCACCTAATCTGCTCTTTAACATGGAAGGTAAACTTGGAGGAAAAGGGATAGAAGGAGTACTTTAAAGGGAAATAACTATAAGAAAATTATCCTACTAGGTTATACACCAAAGGTAAAAATATAAAATAGTAACCAAACTAGCATGAAGGTTCTAAGATCTAATAGAACACAATATTTCTAAATGGGCTTGCATAAGTATTTCACAGAGAGGTCTAGAATGGAAAGAGGCTATTAGAGGAAAGAATAAATTTCACACTCAATAATATTCCCAAGAAAATTTAGACACAGACTGTGACCTGCAAATAGACATTCGCTTCAACAAATAGGCACAGGAGTGAGACAAAGTAGACAGGGATGAACAAAATCCACAGGGTAACCTAAATAAAATCACACAAAGATGTTGAAAGAAAGGAAGGAACAGGAACTCTAAGATTTCTCTAGTATAAGAAACTATATTATATTTCAGTAAGAGAAATACAGATAAAGTAAAGTGTAAGGGCGGAGAAAATGCCACAGAAAGCTCATACAGAACCTGGATTTCAATGAAACATTATAAGAAGTGAATATTTGAGGGTACAGAAGATTCCAAAGAAAATTTTGTGCCAACTCAAAAAACTCTTGAGCTAAAAAACTCTAAAAACTAACCTATATACATGCACCTCTAGCACACAGGCTCAGGAGTCAATCCAAATCCTATAAATTAGGGTTTCAATAGATTTTTCATAAACAATGCAGAAAACCTAATAATGTCAATTCTACTCATTAATTCTTGTAAAAATATCTCAGATGATCAGATATATCTTTGAATATCTTCCACTTTGCCATAAATGTGAGCCTGAGAAGCCGGCTTGACTCATCTACCTGTCTGTAGGTTGAAATTTTGTGCCACCGCCAATCTCTGAGAATCAGATCTTTGAATTTTTTAAATATTTGAATAGGTAATGGTCACAGGTGGTGCAGGTACCCTGATCAATGGCCTGGAGAATCTTTGACCTTTCCTTTTAAAACATAGTTGTTTGATCTTCATCTTTAGCTCTATTTTTATCTTTACCTTGGTCAACCAGCTTTTAACCCCGAGTCCTTGAAAACCTTCATGTCGCTATGTCGAGAAAGCATTTCTTTAAATCTGATTTTACAATGAGACCTTGCGACTACCGTGAGATGGAAACAAGATCGGATGACTAGTGCTAAGTCTTATATCCTCAAGAGAATATTCCTTTTCCTTTTGAGACTCAGTGACCACAATGATCTTTAGCCTAACTCACCTTTTACCTTAGGTTCTTATCAAGACATGCTGACTGCATAGTCTCACCATCTCCTTACCTTTTTCTTAAATTAGATTGTCTTATGAGACTCAACGACCCTCACAAGATCTAACTTTGCATCAATGGATGGCATGAAGTCTCGTAAACTTTGCTGATGTCATGACTTCCTTTGAAGATTATGTGACTACCATAGGATCATCTTCTTGATTTGATAGTATGTACCTGATCTCTAACTGATCTTGACTTGAACTTAAACCCTAGCTTAACTTTTATTATATTTGGTGACTTGGTGAGTGAATACATAATACCTGGGTCCCTCATCTGTGATGTTTCAATCTTCCATTTACCCACGATTTGAACGTAAATCACTTTGACCTTTTGACCAAAACCTACTTTCTAACCATAAGTTTCCTATTGAGACATGATGACTAAACCCCTTTGCCTTCACTCAGCTTGAATTCAAGTCACATCTGTAGTTAGAAAAATATACTAAATCACAATATCTCTCAACACTTTCTTAACTCTGGGTTAATTCAGGAGACTTAGCGACTATCGTAAGATCAAATCTCGATCAACGGCCAGCGTTAAATCTTGATATCCTGAGAGGATATTCCTTTCCCTTTTGAGTTAATGCCAATAAAGGCAGTCTTGTGATTGCTAAGCAACATGGAGTATTCCTTTTCCCTTGCATGACTAAGCGACTAAAAGACATGCAAATGTGAACATCACTTAAAAGGCACTTAAGTTACTTGAAAAGTTAATGAATAAATAGAACATGCGTTGAAAAACTATGAAATGCTTAGGGTTTCTTTGCTTAGGCAATTTTTCATGAACTATGGTAGAACTAAGGGCTTAGGAAATTGCAGAGGAAAAGGTAGAACTAGGAAATGTGCAGAATTTACAAGCTGGGCTGTACCCTTATGGGAGCCACATTTTCCTCCACTTGTAGCCAGAATTCTCATGTAATGAGAAATTTTGGGTAACACAAACATCAATCTAAATCTAGGGCATTGAAATTGAAAACTATCATCAGTGGGGCATTATGCACCTTTTCAAATCAATTTCACAATCATTTTTGCATCAGGGCATCGTATCAATCTTTGCATCAGAGTTTCAAATCAAGTTCTACAGCTTTAAATCAGGTTATCAATTGCAATCATGTTTTTATCAATCAATCAGGCATCAAATCAGTGCTAAGGACATGAAATTTTCTTTAAATCAATGTGCTTCACACATCAATTCAAAGAGGGGCATTTGTATACATCTAAAACTGGGCAGGTGTTCTCTAATCAAGAAAATCTGCAAATCTCAGCAAAATGCTCTAAATCTCATCAAAATGGATCAAATCAATTCAAATTTGAATAAAATCGGGATAAGTAAAATTAAATCAAAGGATTAATTAATAAACGACATCAAATTATTAAATATAATCCTAAAGGGATTAATCAAACTATATAATTGATTTTAATAAATTAATTGTATAGTTTAAATCAAAAATCAAATCTAACCTATTCGCCTACATGGCTAATTTAATTAATTGATTGAATTAATAAATCCTAATATCTTTCAACATTAATTTGAGGAACCAATGAGTAATCGAGAAATCAAAGCACATGGATCAGTCCAAATTTGCAATCTCAATCACTTATTTTAAACTTTCAATCCTAATCACTCAAATTTGTCTCTTTGTCCCAACCTTTGAGACAAGCATTTAAATTGTCCCCCCTTTTGAAAGCCTCTCACTCAACCAAGGATTAATCATGATCAATTGACTCTACCCCCTACACTTGGGAAAATCTTATAAATAGAAGCCATTTTGAAAGCATAAGCATATCCTAACAATTTGAATGCAAAGCATCTAGACTATAGCCATTTTCATAAGCATATCAAAGCATATTTGATCATTTTGCATAGAAATTAAGAGCATTTGAGCTCATAATTTGAAGTAATTGAGAGAATTTGAGAGTTATATTGGCATATCTTCATCATATTTCTCATTCTAGGACTTTCATTAGTAAAGATTAAGGATGAGAGCTCTATTAACATGCTTAGATAGAGAGCCATGGGATGCTTATTGATTTATTTGCAATTATTAGTTTAAATTATCTTTATTATTCCATAGGATTTCTCATAAATAAAATAATCTCATGAAGGTTTATTTCATTCACACACATGTCTATTAGATGAGTTACATATGTTTTAGTGAAGATTGGGCACTGGACGGTGGCAGTGATCTTTGACAGAGTTAGTCTCTATGTTTTTAGTATAAATTATGAGCGATATGGATTTAGGTTATACAAGATTAAGGGATGACATAAGACATGAAAAGGAATGCTCTTTATGCTTCATAATTCATAGAACTACTGGTGATGTTAGTTGTGGCCTATGTTCTAGAGAAGACCTATTTGTGGCCGACTTCAGAGATATAGCATGTATTATGAATTGCAAGCCTGGATTACAAACCTTGGATTATATTTGATGAATTTTAATTGATGTTTTATTTTTATAGGTACCATGTGTATCTTAGCGAGAGCTTAAGTAATTATTTGTATATTTGGAAAGCCTAATTGGCAAACCTAGTTAATTATTGTAATAGGGTATATATGAGAGATCTTTTTGAAGAGCAAAGAAAGTATGTGATTGTGATAGAGACAACGAAGTGTGGCAGTTGTGAGCTTTTTTGTCTTCTGGATGTAGAGAAGAGGATGTGATTATGGTACTTCATTGGAACTCACCAAGCAAAGACAGTTGCTATTAGACAGTTCACTAGATTGTGTATTTCCTATATACAGTTTTCTTTCAGATTGGAAGTCTTGAGGGTGGATTTAACCTTCATTAGGCAGTGTACCTGTTCACTAAGCCCACTATTACTCTTGACTCCTAACATGGTTTGTCCTTTAACTTGGAATATGTACTGTAATGCATCAATAAGCTCCTAACAAGGCTAAATATTTTAACAGGGATACTATACTCTTAATACATTATTTGTGGGTGCTAATTCCCACTGGGGTTTGAACTTTAACAAGGTTTTCTTGACAAAAAAGGATTGTGTTGGAATTTATTGTGTTATCATTTGGATTAAAGTTTTGTTTATAAAGCTTAATGTTTAATAATTTGTCTCACAACTGATTCACCCACTCCCTCTTAGTTATATTGGTGGACTGTTATTTAGAGCTACTAGTCCTTAGAGAAAAATTTTAACAGCTTGAGGTGATCCTGAAGATGGCATTCTATAGGAAGGATAGTCCGAAGTTTGATCCTGAAAAATTTGGTTGTTGGAAGAACAAGATGAGAACACAATTTATATTCTTGGGAATCGACTACTAGATGATAAAAAAGAAGAATGTACAAATGAAGGTTGAGGATGAACTTGATGAGGCTACTGATGAAGAAAATAATATATTCTCATACAACATGGTCATAAGAGAAGCATTGATTAGTACACTTCCTGATGGTGAATTCATAGAGGTAAAATATTTAGATTCTGCACATGAAATTTGAACAAGATTGGAAGCACTGTATGTAGGAGACAAGTATACAAAGAAGGAAAAGTTGCAGAATTGGACGACAAAGATGAAAATGTTGAAAATGAGAGATGATGAGAATATTAGAGCATATGCATAGATATTTACTGAAGTTTTTATTGGCATTAGGAACTCTCGAGGAACTTACAGTGAGGAAGAAGTGATTACGAAAATTCTTAGATCCTTGACACCTGTATAGAAAACCAAAGTGCAAGCTATAGAATAGATCATACTTTTGACAACGAAATTCAATAGAGAGATATTTATTAGAAAACTAAATACCTTTGAGGTCACAGGGATGGGAGATTCATTACCTAAAGTTGAGACAATATTCAAGGTGATTGTGCATAAAATTAAAAAGAATTTATCAGGAATTGTGAGCACTAGTAGTAGTGACTTGAGAGAAGAGCTTAGTGAATATGCTGATGAATGGGAATAGATACAGGAAGAAGAAACAAAGCTAGATGAAATTGTGGCCCTGATCGCCAGAAGAGAAAAGAGAGGTAAGGCCCAAGGGTAAGTTTGAAGGAAAGTTACCTCTGAAATGTTTTTTGTGCAATAATATAGGTCATTTTGTATCTACATATCCTACACGGGTTCCAAAGCATAAATCTAAGTTTTATAAACCTAAGTATTCAAAGGATAAGGAATTTTATTATGCTAGTGAAGGTGTTTTTGATGATGATGATGATGATGCCACTGATTATGATGAGATTGGATTTATTTCTATCAAGGATGATAAACCTATACATGAAGAAAGAGCCTTAGTATCTCATGTTTCAAAAAGAAATCTGAATGGGTTATAGACAATGGTTGTTCACACCATATAACTGGAGAAAAAATAAGTTTATTAAACTGAATAAGTATCATGGTGGTGTTGTGAGATTTGGTGACAATATTCCTAAGCTTATCATTGGAGTTGTATCTACATCTTTGGATGGAAAGACCAATATTGAAAATGTATTACTTGTTGATGGACTTAAGCATAATTTATTGAGTGTTAGATAGCTAGTGGACAAAGGTTATCAATTGAAATTCATTTATGGGAAATGTTCTATCAGAAGTAAGTTAGGAGACTTGATCACATCTGGTACTAAATCCAAAGGTAATGTATTTGAATTAAATACATCTGAGGCTTCTTGTTTTTTTGCGAAGGTAGATGATATTTGGTTATGACATAGAAGATTTTGTCATGTTAACTTTGATAATATTGTGAAGGCAAGTACGAATAATAGAGTTAGAGACCTACCAAATATTGTGAAACCATTTAACACCATGTGTAGAGAATGTGTAATGGGGAAGTAGAGTAGAAGCAATTTTAAAAGAAAATCTTACTCAGTAAAAGAGAAGTTGGATCTAGTGCATACAGATCTGTGTGGTCCTAAAAGAGCAAGATCTAACTATGATGAAAGGTACTTTATAATTTTCTTTAATGACTTTTCTAGGATTATGTGGGTTACATATCTAAGAGAGAAATTAGAGGGGTTTGAGAAATTCAAAATATTCAAAGAAAAAGATGAGAATGAATCAGACTTGACAATAAAATGTTTGAGATCAGATAAAGGTGGTGACTTTACTTCAGATTTGTTCAATACCTACTGTGAAGAACATGAAATATACAGATAGACATCTGCTCCTAGGAAACCACAACAGAATGGGATAGAAGAGTGAAGAAACAAAACAATATTAGATGCTGCGAGAACTATGTTGCTGGAAGGAAATGTAGTACATGTTCATTGGAGAGAAGCTGTTGGTACTGCTTTGTATACTTAAAATAGAATTTATATCAGATAAGGTACAGGTAAGAATCCTTATGAATTATGGTTTAATCATACTCCTACTATGAAATTATTTTAGAATATTTGGTAGTAAATGCTATATCAAAAAATATTATGAGATAGAAAAATTTTATGCTAGAGGTGATGAAGGGATCTTACTTGGTTATTCCACTAAAATAAAAGCATTTAAATGTTTCAATCTAAGATTGAGGAAGATGACTAAAAGTGATAATGTGAGGATTGATGAAAATTTCTAGATTCAAGAGAGAACTTATGACTATAACTAGACTACAAAGATCAAGGAGGTTATTGCAGATCAAGAAGAACCTTTTGAGATTGACTGTGAGATCGAGGTATGTCAAGATGACTCAAATGATCCTACTGAAATTGCTAAGACTCTGAGGTATGTTATGAAAAACCATCCTTAAGATCAAATTATTGGAGATTCAAATAGAGAAATGATGGCAAGATTAAAATTAAGAGATGAAATTTGTTTGATTTCTCAAGTTGAACCAAAATCTACTAATGAGGCATGTAGAGATGAATCTTGGACTAAAGCTATGTAGGAAGAATTAGAATAGATAAAGAAGAATAACACTTGAGAATTGGTTCCAAGACCTAAAAATGATAATGTTATAGGAACTAAGTGGGTTTTCAGAAACATAATGGATGAGGAAGAAACAATGGTAAGAAATAAAGCAAGACTAGCTTGTAAAGGCTACTTGTAAGAAGAAGGCATAGACTTTGAAGAAAGATTTTCTCCTATTGCTAGGTTGGAAGTAGTAAGTTTATTTCTTGCTTATGCTACACATAAATATTTTAAGGTATATCAGATGGATGTGAAATCTGAATTTTTGAATGAAGATCTAGAGGAAGAGGTATACATTGAGGAACCTGATGGATTTCCTATGACAGAAGATGAAGACATGGCTTGCAAGTTGAATAAATATTTGTATGGACTTAAACAAGAACCAAGAGCATGGTATGCAAGACTATATAGGTATCCACTTTGTCTTGGCTTCAGAAAAGGTAATGCAGACAATAATTTGTACTTAAGAACTAGTGAAGATGGAATTATAATCGTAAAAGTTTTTGTTGATGATATCCTTTTTGGAGGAAATGATGAAATGAGTAAAAGGTTCTCTAAAGAGATGGAAAATGAATTTTAAATGTCAATGATTGGTGAGATGATATTTTTCCTTTGATTGCAAATTAATCAGAACAAGAGTGGTATTTTCATTTCTCAGACCAAGTATCTTAAGGAAATATTGAAGAAATTTGGAATGGAATATTGTAAACCTATTAGGACACCCACGGTGACTAGTTACAGACTTACTAATAATGATGAAACTTAGAGTGTTTTTTAGACAAAGTATAGACCACTAATTGAAGGTATACAATATCTAACTCACACCAGGCCAGATATTGCTAATGTAGTTGGAATTGTGGCAAGATATCAAGCGTATCCTAAAGAGACACACCTTGTTGTTGTGAAAAGAATTTTCAAATACTTGAAAGGAACAATAGAGTATGGGTTATGATATGAAAAATTTGATGATTTTATCTTACATGAATAAACTGATGTTGAATGGGCAGGTAGTTTGGATGACAGAAAGAGTACAAGTGGAGGATCATTTTTCCTTGGAAAAGGTTGGTTTCATGGTTAAGTAAGAAGTAGGATTGTATAGCTCAGTTTGCTGCTGAATCTAAGTATGTTGTTGCTGTTATAAATTGTACACAGATTGTTTGGATGAAACAAATGCTGAAGGACATTGGAATAATTTTTGAAGAGCCAGTGGTTATCCATTCGGATAACACTAGCACAGTGAACATGTCAAATAATCCAGTAATGCATTCAAAGACTAAACAATTTCCATCAAGTATCATTTCTTGAGAGACAGGGTAGCAGAGAAGCAGATCACTTTGGAGTATATCAGCACAAAGGAACATATAGCAGATATATTTAAAAAAACTTTGCCAAAGGATTCCTTTGAGTATATCAGAGATATGCCTAGGCTGTAAGCCCCTCCTTGCGAGAACTAAATTGATGCAGGAACGCATCATTCTAGTGGCTTTCCGAGCTATATCATTTTCTGGACTTGATGTATGGATATACTCCTCAGGGGGAGTGATAACATTAAAATTAGAACATATTTGGCTGATTTTGGACCACTAGTACATTTGAGGCCTCTTTTTGATGGCTATGTGTCACTTTTTTGACACATTCCCGTCGGCCTAGCGACAGAGACTAATGTTGCAGTTTTGGTGTCAGAATTAACGATGGTTGTACCGTCTATCATTATTGCGATGGCACTAACCATTGCAATATGAGCCGGCTATGATGGTTATCATGCTATCGTTACATATTTTTGGTGTCACTATTACAACACGTAGGCGTTGTATCTTATTTGTCACTATTACGACACGTAAGCGTTGCATCTCATCTGTCTCTATTATGAAACGTAGGCGTCACATGTTATCTATCACTTTTTCAGACGTGCGACAAATTTTCCATACATGCAACATCAAGCCGTTGATAATTTTGTGACAGCCCGACGTTGCAAGCATACCAAATTCATCGCACATCTGAAAAAAATGACGTCTAGGTGTCGCAATATGAGTTGGCTATGATGGTTATCATGCTGTCGTTACATATTTTTGTTATCGCTATTATGACACGTAGGCATTGTATCTTATTTATCGCTATTACGACACATAAGCGTCACATCTCGCCTGTCTCTATTACGACGCGTAGGCATCGCATGTTATCTGACACTTTTTTAGACGTGCAACAAATTTTCCATACATGCGACATCGAGCCGTCAGTAATTTGTGACGGCCTGACATCACAAGTATACCAAATTTGTTGCATGTCTAAAAAAATGATGTCTAGGTGTTGCAATATGAGCTGGCTATAATGGTTATCAACTTGTCGTTACATTTTAGCTGTCGCTATTACGACACCTAGGCATTGCAAAATGAGTGTCGACATAATGATAGGCGTGCGACAAATTTGCTATACATGCGACATTGAGCCGTCGATAATTGACAACGGCTCAACGTCGCATGTATTTTTTTAGTGTCGCTTTAGAGTTTTTAAGTGTTTCTCTTTGTTTCGAGAATAGTTTAACATTCTCTACTTAACAAGGCCAACCACATGAAGGTGGAAACTCATTTGGCCCCTCCTAGGACACTCTTATGACCCTTTACGACACTTTAAGATCTCTAAGATGTATTCTTAGGGATTGTAAAGGGTCATAAGGGATCCTGGGACACAACAACTAAGAAACATAAATGTAGGCATCATGGTCACAATTGTTTGGAGACACAACATAATTCAGTGGTATACATAGACGATGTAATGCAACCACTACTCCTCCAGTTCTAAGTTGGCACTGCATGATCCAAAAACCATAGATAAGGAATAAATTTAGAGAGCGGAGGAGGGCCATAATGACCGAAATAATATACCTTTGCTCTCTAAATTTATTCCTTATCTATGGTTTTTGGATCGTGCAATGCCAACTTCGAACTGAAGGAGTAGTGGTTGCGTTGCATCGTCTAGGTATACCACTAAATTATGTTGTGTCTCCAAACAATTGTGACCATGATATCTACATTTATGTTTCTCAGCTGTTGTGATATCTACATTTATGTTTCTCA
>MU224472.1:442558-461931 GCA_018584345.1 Thuja plicata
GTATGAGATTTTTACCATTCTTCCTAGAAAAGCAATTACTTTTATTTTACCTTTTTGGATAGATTACTAGGGTTTTTTCAATGAGTTTTTTTGGCTATAAAACATGTACCTCCAATAATCATAAAGAATTGAACAAAAACCCATAGCCATGGGTATTGTCAACAGGTGTAACAGGAAGGACATAGACAATGGCTTGGCTGGTGGAATGCTTGTGAGCTGGTAAAATCACCTTCATATTAGGTTTTTATAGGCCAAGGGGGGTGTTCCTTGAGGCATTTGCAATAGGATATAGTTAATTAAGAAAAATTTAGATAAAAGGCTCTAGCATCCATACTCACAATGCTATGGATCCCTAAGAATGACACTAAATTTATGTCAGCATTGATTGCAATCAGACCTAGAAGACTTCTAACAAGTGGATAATAACTGACTCTTACCATGCATCAAAATAAAATGGTTTATTTCTCAATAAATGAATCCACTTAACATTGCATACACAGGGGTAAGAGGGACAACATACCCGTGCGATCCATAAATGGTTTATCAACTATAGGGAAACATAAAATACATTTTAACTTGTATAAGTAGATCATCAAAGCATGGTCGAATATAACAACTACCCTAAATGAAACATGAATTAATTAGAAGATGTATTCCCATTGGGTAACAAAGTAACTACTTGTAAGGAGCATGACAATAGGTTTGTAAATAATAAATGAAATAGTGATTATCTATGCATAACCTCAAAGGATAAGGAAACTTTTAAATGAACATACTTAGTTATCCCTTACAACCCATAAATAACCCACATATAACAAAGACTATAGAAAGATATTTTTTAATGCATTATAACATAGACACATTTTTATCCTTGTATCGGGTGGCTTGACTAGGGGCCTTACACTTACCTCTAGTGCAAGTATCAGACATATTTATCAAGGCTATAAGATTTATGACACCTAAAAGTTCCTCCCTACTAGACAACAGTGGCATACTGCCCGTGACAAAGCATCACTTTCTTTATGCTAGGGTTTATACAGATTATGACGTATGTTCTCATTACGGTGCATGTTCTCATATTGACTAATATCAATCAGGGTATCTTAGGGTATATGCCTCTATTCATGTAATATGCTCTCAACCAAAGGCTAAAATACAAGACATATATTGAAATTGATAATAAGATCGCGAATGTCCAGGTTCCAAACAGTTTGTTCAATCCCTCAATGAGGCATTTAAAAAGACACCAACCATTGCAAAATTCATTGGCATCTGACCTTCAATAGATAGGGTAAAAGCTTCAGTGAGACAACAGTGGCATATTGCCCATGAAAAAGCATCACTTTCTTTATGCTAGGGTTTTTGCAGATTACGACGTATGTTCTCATTACGGCGTATATTCATCATATTGGCTAATATCTGTA
This sequence comes from Thuja plicata, assembly GCA_018584345.1. Taxonomy (NCBI): domain Eukaryota; kingdom Viridiplantae; phylum Streptophyta; class Pinopsida; order Cupressales; family Cupressaceae; genus Thuja; species Thuja plicata. Next base: position 443,983 of record MU224472.1, read on the forward strand.
ATATGCTCTTAACCAAAGGCTAAAATACAAGAGATAACTCAAATGGTGAGTACGCAGTGGAAGATTGTTGATGATTACGTAGTGGCTATACCCTAAACATGAAGGAAACCAGCTGCATGAATTGTAAATCAGCCAGGAGGTGTGATGAACGAGCTGTTGGAATCTTCAGTTGTGACTGCTAGCTGGATTCAATACAACAAGAGCCCTCTTCGCGTGCAGAATGGTATAGTTTCCTTCTGCTCACATGCATAGCTTGATCACAAATAAGCCTTTCTTTTTCTTTTTCTTTTTTTTTTATAATCAAGAGGGTGTCGCAATTATGATGGTATTGTCTCTATTGCGACAGCGTCGGGGGCACTTGAAAAAAAAATACAAAATACACACAAATGGTAGCGCCATCGCAAATTGGCATCAAAATTTGACCCCAAATGTTGTAGTGGACCTAGTTATTACATGCATAAAGATATGAAAAAGATACACCTTGTAGAAGAAAGAAGAAAATATATGGTACCATTTTCCATCATTGTCAAAGGGGGAGAGATTCTATGAGAAAATCCCTACTATTTAGAGAGAGTTGTGTTGAGGATATTAAGAGGATTGTATTGAGAGAGTACTTTTGGGTTGATGGATTTTTCCATATGTTTCCATCAATTCCAAAGGGGGAAATTGTTCAAATTGGTTTCTGATGACATTGTTGGCATTCATGTCTTGTCACTGATGTCAACATATGTTTCTATGGAGGAAGAATAGACTAGTTATTACTATTGCTTGATGACTCAAAGAGGTGTATGGGTACTGTACGGTTGATTCAGAATGAGTGAAGATGATGATGTGTACAAGGATGTGTGGTGATCTTATTTATAAGTTTTTAGGGCTTAATATTGTCTATTAGATGAGTTACAGATGTTATAGTGAAGACTAGGTACTGGACAGTGACAATGATCTTTGATAGAGTTAGTCTCTATGTTTTTAGTATAACTTATGAGTGATATAGATTTAGGTTATGCGAGCTTAAGGGATGGTAGCAGACATGATAAGGAATGTTTTTTATGCTTCACAAGTGGTAGAACTCTTGGTGACATCAGTTGTGGCGTGTGTTCTAGAGAAGACCTATTTGTGGCTAACTTCAGAGACATAGCGTGTATTATGAATTGCGAGCATGGATTAAGCATCTTGAATTATATTTGATGAATTAAAATTGATTTTTACTTGTTATAGGTACCTTCTGTATCTTAGCAAGAGGTTAATTAATTATTTTCATATTGGGAAAGCCTAATTGGCCGACCTAATAAATTATTGTAATAGGGTATATATGAGAGATCTTTTTGAAGAGAAAAGAAAGAATGTGATTAAGATATAGACAACAAAGTGTGGAAGTTGTGAGCTTGTTTGTATTTTGGATGTAGAGAAGAGGATGTGATTGTGCTACTTCATTGGAATTGACAAAGAAAAGATAGTTTCTATCAGACAGTTTACTGGATTGTGTATTTCCTATATACACTTGTATTTTAGATTGTAAGTCCCGAGGGTGAATTTAACCTTCTTTAGACATTGTTCCTAGGAAATGAGCCCACTGTTACTCTTGAATCCTAACAGGGTTTATCATTTAACAGGGATCGTGTACTTTTATGCATCAATAAGCTCCTAACAAGGCTAAATATTTTAACAATGATACTATACTCTCAGTACATTATTTAATGTGGGTGCTAACTCCCACCGAGGTTTTACCTTTAAAAGGGTTTCCTTGATAAAAAAGGATTGTGTTTGAATTTACTACATTATCATTTGGATTAAAGTTTTGTTTATAAAGCTTAATGTTTAATAATCAGTCTCACAACTGATTCACCTCCCCCTCTCAGTTGTGTTGGTGGACTGTTATTCCTAACAATTTTTTCCCTCTATGTCTTTTAACTTAAATGAGGTATTTCTTTATAGTGGGTGGATAGAGGTGGCTTAACCTTGTTCCCACTTTGGGTCATCCCTCTCACCGGCCTCATTAAGGTGCAATCTCAAGAGGTAGGCCCACTAAAGTTCTAATATGTTCATGGAAAGAAAGAAATGAGATGAATAGGTAGGTCTAGGAGTTTGATTTATCAAAAGGTGAAGAGAATATCCCTAATACTTCTTCACTTCCAAAAATTATTAACAATGTTCAATCAGAGCCTCTTAATCTAGGGGGATTAGACTATGTTTGGCTTTTTTATTCACCCAAAGGATAAAGAGCATATACCTAGCACTTTCATCCACAAACAAGGAGGATTAATTTAATGTTTGGCTCATTTCTTGGATCCTTTTATCCCAAATTTAGCATGTTTTGCATTCTTATTCACTTAAGGAAGTGAAAAGCATAGGCCTAATACTTCATTTGTGAATCTAATTTGTTATTTTACATAGGCTAGATTTCGAATTGACATGCCAGAAGTTAAGAAATTGCAAAGCGATTTAGATTTAACTTATTCGATGCTAGCAAAGGCTAGGCACATTTCTGATTTTCTTTATTTTGCATTTTACTACTCACCTAGTGGCAATCATTCTAGCTCCTTAGCATCCCCTTTCACACACGTTAGTTCAACACACTCAAATGCAAAGTGAGGAAACCCAAATTGAAAAGAAATTGTTCAAATTTACTTAGCATGAGATGATTGAATTCAAATAGGAAGGTGAAAAGGAGTATTATCTAAAGAAAAGTATGGCATATTATAAAAAACTTGGTAAAGATTTACTATCCTCCTATAATGATGCATGCTCACTTTTTCTTGAAACTCCTTATCATAGTTCATAGCTATTTGCACCTCATTCCATCTTTTTTTTTTTCCTTCCTTTCTTCTTGTCTCTTGTAATACCCTGGATTTAACACCTTTTTATGCTTTGTCATCTGCAAAATACAATGATATTATTATTTAATTTGCAGAATTTTAACTCTGCCTAAAGCCAGTACTACGCGCTACACAAACTTTTATACGTGTTATTACAATCCTGCTAAGCGTCACATAAAACTTTAAACGTGTCATTCATTTACTACAAAGCGTTATTTAACTACTGGACATTTTAAATGTGATAACATTATCCTTAAATACGCTGTAACAGATAATTTTACATGTTGACAGAAATAGAGAAAGAAGATAGAAGATTTCTACGATGCATCACGACTCCACATAAAGGCATCACACTTCTGTTTTCACACGTGATTTTTCTTGGTAAATGTGTTGAAATATCCTTTGTATGTGCAAGAATTTATCATATACGCATTATCTAATCTCGTAAATGTGTCAAACTTTACTCTACATGCGTTATTTCTCCTGTGAAATGTGTTTCTTTGTAACAAAAAGCCACTCAAAAATATAAAAGCTTATTAGGAAACTTTAGTACGAGGCTTTTGCCCCATAGTGGGCGCCATTTTGTGTACAAGAAATAACTTCATGAAATCAGTTTCCAAATAAGATCAATTCAATTATGAAAGAATCAACAATTAAGCTATTGAATTAAAAATAAAAGCAAGAAGCATCTCATGGTACACCATCTAACCAAGCTAATTAAATGCTCTCAAATTAGCATCCATTAGTGACAGTCCTAGAATGAGAAATTAAGCTTTGTACGATGTAATTCTACCCTATCATAGCTCAATTACACTAAAATTGCTCCATTAAGATCACTACAATAAAAATTCCCAAATGAAACACTATGCTTATGAAATGAATTGACTATAGTAATGATGCTTAGATAATGGATGTGAAGTGGTGATTTGCATTAAGAAATGTACTCTATTTATAGGATTTTCCCAAGGGAAGGGGGTAGATGTAAATTTGAGTTAGGTTGACCCAGGATTAGAGGTGAGTCAAGTTGATGGTTTCAAATATTGGGACAAAGTAAATAGTGGTTTCAAATGTTCGAGCAAAGAGACAAAATGAAGGGTCAAGATGCAATTCCAAGATGAGTTATGTAGAATTGATTTTTCCCTTGATTCATGTGAGCTCATTCCATCATTCTCATTGGTCTATTTGATTTTTGTCCCATGTCGCAGGTGAGAATAATAAGAATTAATAATTGATTTAATTTAGCTATGTCTACCCTTGAATGGGTTGGATTTAATTTGATTTAAACAATACAATTAATTGATTAAAATTAATTACATAATTATTTGATCTTTGATTTCATTTAATTCATGATTTTTTTATGATTGCTCACTTTTCTCTTTTCTTGATTTTGCTCGACCAATTTTAGGTGTCTACAGATTGTTCTTTATTTACATTTTTACATACTACAACTCTATCTGAAAATGAGTATGTCATTAGTGAAGAATATGAGAATTTTGAAAAATTCAGAGATAATGTTCATATAATTGATGATGTAATAACAAATGTTGAAACCCAACAGGGTAATGATAAAGACAAGGAATGCAGATCAAACTGATGAAGTGATGAAAGAATAGGTGTATGTTGAAAAATTTGTGAAACTTGAGGCAAGAGACACTGCGAAGGTACTGGAAAAATTTCTTGAAGAGGACACTGGCGCAGATGGCATGATTATTCAAGGTCTTATGTAGTTGGACTCATTGAGTTTTGTGTAGATGATGAGACTTGCTTCATTCGTGCAGGCCAAAGAAAGAAAACAAATTTTGAAAACTCACATCAAGGAAAATGAGCGTTTAGCACTAACATCAGATGTGTTAGGAAAGATTATGTTGACCAATGATCAAGATCAGAATTATTTTCTATCATGTCATCTAGAAGGATTAATGAATTCTATTGAATCTTATTTTCATTCTCTAGAGAATTCAACTTTGGTTAATGTGAGGAATGAGTTTGATAACAGAAGATATGATGAGTTGGTTTTCTCGATTGCACAAGATAAAACATCTTTAGGGATTGGTATTTAGAAGTTGAAGGATGCTCTGACCGAATCTAGAAACATCTTAAGAGCATGTATTGATTATCCCCAGTTTGTTGCTGATATAGAGAAGATCATAAGGGAAAGTGAGGATAAGTTGAGAAAATTGTCTGAACCATATGATCCCTTTACAACTTCAGCCTCTAGCTATGCAGTACAAGTTACATCTTTGAATGACACGATCAAGACACTTATTATTGAAAAGGAAAAGTTGAAAGGGAGGATTCGTGAACTTCAAAGCCATATCTCACTGAAGTTGGATATCTTGTTCAATGGCCTAAAGTAGGTAGAGGAAGCTTATTCACATCCTGATGCATCTGATCTTGTAACTGCAGAGATGCTAGCATATGCACTTTGTGGATAGATTGTGATAGTTGAGAGCATGAAGAAGAGTTGCGATATTGATTTTTCTACTATGAGAAACACTTTCTCAGATATTTTCAAACTTTTGTAAGTGTATCCTGCATACTTGTATATACCAGAGATATATAAGCTTTTGGTAGAACAATTTTGGTTTTCTTTTCGACCTTTTCAATTGATGTCAAAGGGGGAGAGATAAGGACTGAAAAATGAGATATTCCGCTCAGGAGGAGCATAGAATTTTGGTTAGGAAGAGATCTTTTTGGATTTTTTGAGTTTGGAATTTTGTTTGAACACTTGGTCATTTTTCATTAAGTGTTGTCATCAATACCAAAGGGGGAGATTGTTTCCAAGGGACACTGAGATGGATTATTTGTAGGTTTTCATTAATGGTAACTATACATGATTATTATGGTCACTTGTCATATTTTGGAGTTACTGAAGGTTAGAATGAAGATTTGGCTAAGTATGGAGAAATTGGCACAGGATATAGAGATCGGTATATGGTTTGGTACAAATAGGTACAATGAAGTTTTGGTCAGAAACCTAGGAGTTTCAGTAAGGTATACTCTACCTTTCTCTATGTTCACAGTAGTTAATATTATCAGATGTTTGAGTTATGACATTTTGAGTATTGGTTATATAGAGAACAGTGAAGAACAATGATAGTATGTTGATGGATCAATCACCGATCCTAATAGATCAATGATTTAATCAACTTTAGAGTTGTAGATGATAGAGCCGACATGTATGATGATATCTATAGTTTTTTTTTTAGGTTAGGAACACGTTTTGAGCTTGGAACTGGCTAAAACTTCACACGCTATTCATATTATTCTTAAGGCTGATCGGTGGAGATATTATCTTTACAAATGGATATATAAGCTTGAGTTTTTGTGATGATTTTATATAGAAATGGTTAGATATGATATGTGTACATGTTGTGTGTACAAAGGATAAATAATCTGAGGTTCAATTGCCAATTAAGCAGAATTATGTTGCACTTACATGGAACTATATATGCATAGTTGATGCGACTTCTCAGTTCAATTGTGATGACTTATTGTTCAATCATTTTGTATGGCAATGAGCCTTTATATGTTGTAATCTAAGCAATGAGATCTAGGCTGTAAGCCTGAATACATGTGCATCCCCCTTATGTACTCAACCTTTAATATGGTTATTATTTCTGCAGAAGTAATTACTTGTGGGTTCATCTCCACCATGTTTTCTCCCTTAACCGGGTTTCCATGTAAAAATCATGATGTCATAATATTACGGATGCTTTTCTTGTGCTTTTGTTGTTTACTTTCAATTATATTTGGTGTATGGTTGTGTAATCACTTTAATAAGATAAAAAGTGCTACAACACTGATTCAACACCTGCTCCCCCAGTGTTCCCCAATCTTAACATAATTTTTGTTGCTTGAAAGGTGTTTGCATGTTGATTATTCTATGTTCGTAGTAGTTAATATTATCAGATGTTCGAGTTATGACATTCTGAGTATTAGTTATATAGAGAACAATGAAGAACAATTACAGTATGTTGATGGATCAATCAACGATCCGAATAGATCAATGATTTAATCAGTTTGAGAGTTGTAGATGATAGAGCCGACATGTATGATGATATCGATATATTTTTTTGAGGTTACGAACATGTTTTGAGCTTGGAACCGGCTAAAACCTCACACATTATTCATATCATTTTTTACGCCAATCGGTGGAGATATTATCTTTACAAATGGATATATAAGCTTGAGCTTTTGTGATAATTTTATATAGCGATGGTTAGATATAATATGTGTACATGTTGTGTGTGCAAAGGATAAATAATCGGAGGTTAGATTGTCAGTTAAGAAGAATTATGTTGCACTTACTTGGAACTATACATGCATAGTTGATGTGAGTTCTCAGTTCAATTTTATTGACTTATTGTTCAATCATTTTGTATGGCAGTGAGCCTTTATATGTTGTAATTTGAGCAATGATATCTAGGCTATAAGCCTGAATGCATGTGCATTCCCCTTATGTACTCAAACTTTTAATATGGTTATTATTTCTGCAGAAGTAATTACTTGTGGGTTCATCCCCACCATGGTTTTTCCCTTAACTGGATTTCCATGTAAAAATCATGGTGCCATAATGTTATGGATGCTTTTCTTGTGCTTCTGTTGTTTACTTTCAATTATATTTGGTGTATGGTTGTGCAATCAGTTTAATAAGATAAAAAGTTCTACAACACTGATTCAACACCCCCCCCAGTGTTCCTCAATCCTAACATAATTTTTGTTGCTTGAAAGTTGTTTGCATGTTGAGTATTCTTTTAGTATGCATGACGAAGTTCAAACTTTAGTTTATTTAGGGACTAAGTTTAGGTAGAAGTCATAGTTTCTTTGCAGTAGGCATAATTCATGCAAGATGTCTAAATATATAATTTTTATTTAAATATAGAACTACTATCTAAATGTAGGAGTTAAACTCAATGAGTGTTCTTGGAGTCAAAGCTTATAAATGAAGCCCATGTGTTGAGGCTAGGATATAGTTTTTTATTAGCATGAATTCGGGTTTCATTATGAGCGAGTGCTTGGGCAAAGAAATAAGATTGTGATACTAAAATTATCTTTATATAATTGTTGTGAGAATCTTGTAATTTACATGGTATGAATTCTTGCTCATGAACCTAAATAAACATGTGTTTGTATCCTGAATATATTTGTGTTATTCAGTCTTGATTTCATGTAGATTTGCTTATATTGTTCATTATTATTAATTAATCTAAAATATTCATTGTTACAAATCAGATAGATAAACATTATTTGTGTTTCTATTATGTGAAATTTTTTGAACAATTAATTTATAACTGAATTATAAAAATGAACATAATATCTTATTTATGACTTAAACATGCCATTTTTGTTTTCGTAGAGAGAATAACGAGCGTCTGTAGTGGTGGACAAATTGTAAGGGAAAGAGGTCGGATGCAATGCATTCTATAAAAGGTAACATAGTGCTCGTTTGTTTTTCATTGGGTTGCTAATTTTAGAGTGAATTCCGAATCAAAGCAACAAGCCCACACCACCGAGCATTGAGTTTTTTAGGTTATAATAGGCCTTCTCAGATGATGAACTGCATTAGAACACCGGTCATCTCTCCGAGAACAATTTGGTCTGATCTCTATTCTTTTGTCTTTATAAAAATACCGTATACATGAATTCGGAGTTATGAGCCTCACGAGTTTATAATTTATTGGGGTTCATCTATGATCTCTTCCTATCTTCAAAGTTAGGGTTATACAGTGTAATTTTCTAGATCCACAAAATCCCAAACGAGTTAGGGAAAATTATGTATTGGGTTCCACTTATGATCCCCTCCTATCTTCAATGTTTGGACTATACATATACATCTATTAGTTATGAGTCTCACGAGTTTATAATCTTCCAAATCTACAAAGTTCCAAACTAGTTATGAAAAACTGTGTAATCTTCATCAACTAGTTCCTATCTTTAATGTTTGGGCTTCCTAATATGCGTAATCTTCATCAACAAATTCTTTACCATTGTTTAGTATAACAAATATGGTTTCGATAGTACATCAAATATTTGATACATATATGGTCGAATTCAATCAATAAATAATTTTATAACTTTTAAAAAACCATGATTTGTGATTCTAGTATAATGTATACCTATCCTTACTTTTCTTTCCATCCAAGTCATAAGTTTCTAGTAATCTAGATGCTCTAAAAATTTTAAAATTTAATTGTAAATAGCCCTTAAAAAGTGTTTTTAAAACTTGTGCTCTTCCATTACATTTTTCTCATTCAACATATAAATATATTCATGACTTAATAAAATTCATGAATTCCTTTAGAATTTTTCATGGCTATAACTAAAAATGAAGACCTCATGAATCACAACCATTACTAGGTTAGTATAGTAACTTTATTACTTTAAGTTACTATGGTAAACAATTTTATTCTTGATGTAGGAAAATAGAGTCTCCTATTAATAAAACCATAAATATGAAAATGACAAATTGAGCCAACTACAATACTTCAAAATAAATAATCATGTTTATAAAATACTTTAACATCTACACCCTTCAAGTTTTCAACACTATCTCATTTTTTACACTCACAAACCATTAAAACAAATTAACATTCTTCTTTGGAAGCCCTTGATCCTATTGTACTTCATGTTTATAGAGATAATAAGATTAATGTGTTATTTCATCTTTATAACCCTTTATAAGAAATCATCTTTAAAAAAAGAGGTACACATTAAAATGCTTAGAAAATAAATAATTTTTAGAAAAGTAACAATTTTTTAGTATGTTATTTGTAAGAATTGGTACACATTTCTAGACACCGTGTAATCTTTAGATAAATATTATAGACACCCAAGATCTCAAAACTTGTATGAAAGCACAAAAGAGACCAAAGATGAGATAATAATTATATTCATGAAAAGATACAAATATAAATTTTTGATATATGTTGAGAATGCAAAGGCAATAATGTGGTTATATAGACTAAGGTGTGACAGTGGATCGCATAATATTGTGACAAGTTTCTTAATCTAATGACTTGATATATAAAATAATAACCATCTTATACATGTACCTTAAGTAAACTTATCTTAGAGCATGAATAGGACTTTGGAGATGGTAAACTACAAAGCTTACACCAAAACACACAAATTGTAATTTAAGGAAATGTACAAGATGAAAATATAAAAGAATGTAAGGATGAGACTTGACAACCAGGTAATGTTAGGTACCCATGTAAAAATGCAATCTCTCACAAAAAAACAAAAGAAGAAAGAAAATTTAGTAGGAAAAAAATCCTCCCTAAAGGAGAGAAAAAATAAAATTCTTTCAAAAAAGCATGAAAAAAAATAAAACTCTATATGTGAGGAAAAATTATCCCCATAAGCTACAACAAGAAGAGAGGCCATGCATCTCCCTCAATTGACAGTATTCTACAATGATGGTGGATGCACACGAATAGATGATGAATGTTGAATATGATACAACATTGTTCCTAGAATTTGAGGAGGGTAATCTGGACTATCTTATACACAATTGAATATTTATTTTATGTCTTTTGGTGCCAAACTTTGTCTACTAAGTCTATTATGTTGGCTTGGCAAGGCAACCCAAGCAATTTTTCTAGATAACTTATAACACCATTTGTTCTCAATCCTTTTTTGAAAGAAATATGGTTTTGGATATAACATAAAATTGAATGCAAATTAGACATTGGAAAACAATATATATCCATGGATAGAAGGATGCAAGTATGCTAGAAAATATTATCTTCATACAAACTTTACTAATTTTTTGTGTGGTTTTCTTTGTTGATATCAAGTCAATGAAATTCAAAATAAGATCCAGAATTTTTTATGATTTGATAGTAAGGGAAGGAAAAACATCAATTTGTTAAAAGTGGGAATGATGTTCCTTGGATAAGCTAGGTGGGGGTTTGGATTTAAAAGACATGTTCAACTCCATCATATGGCTCTTGCAGTCATGTTGATTCTTAAATCCATGGATGGAAATGAACCATGAAAGATATTGGTTATAAAAAAAATATCATGCCTTTTGTTCCCAAGTAGGCTAAATCATGGAAATTGCTTATGTTAAGTGACTTGTTAGCATGTAATTTTCTAGTATTCCTACAAGACATTTTATGTTGAGGAGCATCTAGAAGGTTTGGGAGTTAGTAAAAAATAATATTAATACTGATGTTTTACATGGTAACAATAGTATTCACGAAGACAAGCCAATTTGGGGGAACCTTAATTATAAAGGAAAACCTCTATCCCTACTCCAAGGATGCTTACCGAAGAATTGGTCCTCTAAATGGATTAGGTATCTCTAGGAAATATTGAGTGGAGGCCAAATTAAATATATGGCTTCCTTGAGCTATCAATTTGGTGATACCGTCCTTCCAATTGGATGACGTACTCTATTCCTAGAGAGGCATGCAGTACTCTCCAATTGCCTAGAACTTGCATATAGGATAGTGATTGTGCAAAAAAAAAATTAAATGGTTTGATGGTACTATTCTTCATAATAATAACAAATAGATTATTAATAATAAATCATGTAATAAAGGCTCTGTAATTGGTTACCATAACTAGAGTTGGTGTCTTCCTCTTTTTGATAAACAGTGGCATGATATCTTCAAAAAATATTTGTATAATATGAAACCAATGCAATCTTGTTTTAAGTGGTTATTGATTCTTCAATGGTTACCATACAAACTTAATCATACTGACATTGAACTGTGCACAATATGTAGATATCTAGAAACTATAAAACACATCCATTTTTATTGTTTCTTTACAAACGAATTGTGGAATATATATTTCTTTGTTCTTAAAGGCTAGGAAAGTAATATTATTTGGACTAAAATATTATCTGGGAATGTTCATTAATTAAACAAGCAATAGCTAACATATCTTGGTTGATTCTCTCAACTGAAATTCTTTTGCATAGATGGATTAGGAGAAGTGAGTAAAAGTTTTAGAAATAAAGAGGTTGCTTACTGAGTTTTGTAAGATACTTATTGCTTATAATATTCTTTTGTAGGTTACAACTACTATGGAGATATCTAGACACAATTTCATGAAATTTGTGGAAGACAATACTATTAGAGTGAATGCTTCTAAAATTTAACATGGGTAGACCAAGCCTTAGAACAAAAATGAAAATAAGTCATTCCCAAAAGGACTTTTGGACCTCCTAAAAAGGTACAATGATGATATACCATATGAAGAACCAAAGAAGGACAAAACAAATATGAGTAAGGTAAGATTACATGTCGGTGAGGGTGACCAATATGCTTCCTAGTAAATAAATATATACATGATGCACATATAGTATATTGGGCAGCCAAGTATCGACTATTTATTCTCCATAGTAGCATATATGGTTGTCTATGTTTCTTTTTTTAATTAGTCATGACCCTGTATGTGAATAGGATCAAATACATATGATGATCTGATACTTGATGATGTTACTAACGTTGTTACTATATTATCTACAATATATTTAAAAAAATATAGTAAAACAAATTAATTCAAATATAAATGAATATAATATCTAAGATATCAGAAAACTATGAAAATAACTTATTTTTTAAAATCTTAAAAATAATTAAATTAATATATATTTAATAAAGGGAAAAATAATTATTTATAATTTAAATTTAATGATCTTTTATAACCTTCTATTTCAACAATTTTCTCATTTTTCCTTTTTCAAATAAAAAAAAACAATAAATGATAAGGTCACAAATTAAGGATCTAATCCTCAATATAATCAATCAATAATAACATTTCAATCGAATTTAAATCTTGATAACAAGAACAACAAGGACACAAAGCGTCAAAGTTCCTATCGAAGTTAAATGCCCAAGTTAAATGTGATGTGTTGAAAGTATTTAGTATGAAACTTATATGGGAATTGAATTGTAACTTTTGGATAGGAAATATGAATTATAGTAGAAAATGTTGCAACATGATAGTAATAAACTATAGTGTGTTAATTCATACATGCATCATTACTTAATTCATGACCAAAATATCAAGTGTCATTGTCGATGCTAACTCCCACCTGTCGGGTTTGAAATCTCTCGCCTGTGTGTTGGATGGTGTGTCTGCTCTCGGTGGGGGAGATGTGCGGGTATTTTCGGCATCCTCTGCATTTATGGGGACTGCAGTCTCTTATACAGACTTTGCAGCATTTGAAGCAAATATCAATGGTGTTAAGTCTTCAACTGGGAGAGGGGGCCTCCATTCTCCTCCTATGAGGCTTGTCTTTATAAGTGATCCCATTGTCGTTAATCAAGAATCTGATATAGTAGATGAGATCTTTCAAACTACGGAGGATTTCTCATCTAATGTTGCTATCTTTAGATTCAGGGGTTTTTGGCCCTCTCTATCGGACTTGCATGCTTGGATATCCAAACATTGGGAACCCATTTTATCTGATGTTGTTCATATTTACCCTATGGATAAGGGTTTTTTTATTGTTAAGTTTGAAACTACTGAAGATAGGAAAGCCATTTTGTGTGATAGTTGTTTCTCTTGGGAGGAGCATTTCCCCCTGATGGCCAAACCCTGGCATCAGGGGGTTCGATCCTCTTACTGAGTCCTTCAATAAAATACCCTTGTGGGTAAGGCTCCCAAATCTTCCCCTTCATCTTTGGCTGGATTCTAATCTGGAATCTTTGGGGGAAGCTATTGTTGATTTTTAGATGGTTGATATAGAATCCTCTGAAGTTTTTCATACGACGTATGCTCGTATACTAGTGGAAGTTGATGTTTCTAAGGGTCTCCCGGAGAAGATTACTTTGGCTTCCCCTAGGGGCTCTTGGATCCAGAATCTTGATTATGAGGGCATCCAATTTAGATGCAAGAAATGCTATATGACTGGCCATATTGCTGCGTGGTGCTTATCTGATAAGGTTAAAATGAAGAATTTGCCTTCTTGGTGGTTGGGGGATTCTGGCCACGGTTATACGGTTGGTAAAGTTTCTAAGGATGGGGGTTCAGATTTTTTCTCCTCTTAGGATGATCACACTAAGGCTGGTGCTACTGATGTTGTTTTGAATACAACCTTGGAGACTGTTGATGTTGTCCTTCAAGCTTTTGATGTTGTTGATCTTGTCTGGAGCATTGATGTTGTCTCTAGATCAACTGTCTTGTCTGCAAGTGTTGTGGTTCATGCTATCCATGTTTCTCCAAAGGGGGAAAAGGGGACTGATGTTGTCCCTGTCCCAACTATGGACTCTCAGGTTTAAGAGGTGGAGGATGGATCAACAACAGTTAAAGGAAAGAAATTAAATTCTTCCAAGCGTTCTTTTGATATGAATTTACGTTCACATAAGGATGGGCAAAAATGTAAATCTTGACTACACTTTTTTTCTGGTCTCTGCTCCATTTGGTGGGAACAATGGTTAGTTCCCTTTGACTTGTTTGGTGGTACACCACAATAGTTTCTTTGTTCTCTCATTGCCTTACCTTTCACTACTTTTGTACAAGGTTTTGGGTCCTTTCAAAACCTATTTTTACTTAATCAAAACTATAGTGTATTAATAAGATTAGATGTGAATTAAACATGTACAACAATATGTAACAAATGAAAACATTTGCCACAGTAAATATTTCTTTATAAACATTTTTTGTAGGCAGGCCCTACTAAATGGCAGCCAACAAATTTAGTAAACAACTTGACAATGAGAATAACTACTTAACAAACAAACATCAGGGATAAAAAAAATTGTTTGTGATGTAGCAACTTTTGGAGGTCATAACTTTTGACTCGAATGTGGGTTTTTGCTGAAATTTTATAGGCAGATGTGTGAGGACGAGTTAATGGAAATTCCAACTTAGTCAGCCTTTTGGCTGGCCGTTTTGACATCTTTTCAGGAGCCTAAAATTTCATCTTGTCCTCCAAAACTAGCTTTTTCTATTTCTTTCCAGTTTTTTTAGTTTTGTTTTTTGTAATAAATCTGAAATCATGTTTCTGATTTCATGGGTTAGTTGGAAATTCATTTTGCCTTAGTTGAGAGATTTTCTTGGGAAAAATGAATTTTCGTAAGATGAGTTTTAAAAGTTACCAAAAATGGAAAAATCTATTTTTCCCAAAAATATGCCAAATATGGTAATTTTCAGAATTGTAATAAGTAGGAGTTTTCTTTCATTGTAGAGGCAGAGTAGGTTGGACATAGTTAATGAGAATTTGAAGTTCAGTTATTCTGGCATTGTGTTATTTTTTTTCTGAATTGTTGTTTCTGAAGGTTTTGTGCTACATCATTTGGTATCAGAGTGGGAAGATGGCTGGGAGAGGAAGAGGCAGAGGAAGAGGAGGTGTCATGCCAATGCAAAGATTGATGTTGGATATGTGGAGGCAGATTGAACGACTCAGTGAGCGAATGGATAATCAAGGAATACAAAGAGGGAATGAATCTGATGAAGAGGCAAACCGATGAGATGCTGACCAAAATGAAGAAAATATAGAAGAAAGGCTCAAAGAAATGAGATATGAAGATAGAGTTCTTAGGGCTTTAGAAGGAAGAAGTGAATCAATCAAGATTGACATTTCAGACTATGCTGGTAGTCTTAAGCCAAAAGAATTAATAGACTGGCTAAACGAGATGGGGAAATTTTTTGAATGGAAGCCTATGACAGAAGAAAAGAAGAAGAAGTTTGCATGCACAAAATTAAAAGGACATGCAATGATATGGTGGGATCACCTCCAGAAGGAACAAACCAGAAAGGAAAAGGAAAATATTAAGACATGGAGCAACATGGAGAAAAAGCTCGAAGAAAAATTCTTACCCATGGATTATTCACAAACTCTCTTTCGGAGGTTCCAAAATTTGAAGCAAAACTTGTCTTCAGTGCAACACTATACAAATGAATTCTACAAGCTATCAATGCACATAGAGCACCAAGAAAATAATGAGAAGATTGCTGCTAGATATATGAATGGCCTAAAGTTCTCCATCCAAGACAAATTGAGCATGCATCGTGTTAACAGTATGGAGGAAGCCTACCAATTAACTCTAAAAGCTGAGGAAAAGTAGAATAGGCAATATATCCAGAGGAATAGAGGTGGTAGAAGGGGTACCTCAACTCCATTTTGGGGAGGTTCTAGTAATGGTTGAGGAGATACTTTTGAAGGGTTTGAAAAAAATATAGAGACTAGGCAAGATCCTTCAAATAAAGAAAGAGGAAGGGGGTTTCAGAGAGGACAAGGCTATGGAAGCGGAAGAGGCTGGGAAAACTAGAGAAGGCCTTTCACTTGTTTTAGGTGTGGAGAAGAAGGACACAGAGCCTTTGAATGCTCAAATTATAACATGAAAGAAATAAATCAAGGAGGACAGCCTAGAGTGAACCTAGTTCAGCCAGAATTTATAGCAGCAGGAGCAGAACAAGAAGTCCTACCAAACGTAGGAGAAAGTCTCATGATGAGGAGATAGATGATCATTCTAGAGAAGGAAGAAGTCCCTAAAAATAACTTTGATGATTCATGGCTTCTAACCAACATCTTCATAACTAGATGCACTTCACATGGAAAGGTATGCCAAGTTATTATTGATGGGGGTAGTTTTGAGAATATGGTAGCTAAGGGAATGGTAGAGAAATTAAATTTGCAATGTGAGAAACATCCACGTCCTTCCCGTATTGCATGGTTTAAGAAAGGAAACGAGGTTACTATTGATAAAATATGCTAGGTTAGTTTTACTATAGGAGAAATCTATAAGGATGAGATATGGTGTGATGTTATTCCTATGGATGCTTGTCATATTTTGCTGGGAAGGCCACGACAGTATGATAGAAAGATCATGCATGATGGAGAGAAAAATACATATACCTTCTGGAAGGTTGGCTCTAAAGTGACTCTCTTACCACTTAAGGATGAAAGGAAGAATGAGACCATGTTTTCTGCAAAGGATGTTGTCAAAGAAATTAAGGTGACAGGTTGCTGCTATGCATTGGTAGTAAAAATGGGTGAAGAACTAGAAAACATAGTATCACATGATGCAGTAAAGATACTAGAAGAATTTACTGATGTTATTCCAAATGAGCTACCTAATGGTTTCCCACCAAATAGGGATTTACAACACCATATTGATCTAATTCCTTGAGAAACTCTTCCTAATCAAGTAGCTTATCGAATGAACCCAACACAACATGTAGAGCTCAACAAGCAAGTAACAGAACTAATTGAGAAATGCCTGGTTAGGAAAAGCATGAGCCCATGTGTTGTGCCTGCATTGCTGACTCTAAAGAAGGATGGAACATGGAGGATGTGTACTGATAGTAGAGAAATTAATAATACTACTATCAAGTATCAGTTTCCTATTCCTCGCATAGAGGATATGATGGATGAATTAGCAGGGGCCAAATACTTCAGCAAGATTGATCTACGAAGTGGATACCACCAAATTTGAATCCGTGAAGGAGATTAGTGGAAGACAACTTTTAAGACTAGGGATGGCTTGTATGAATGGATGGTTATGCCATTTGGGCTTTCTAATGCACCAAGTACATTCATGAGATTGATGAATATTATTTTACGATCCTACATTGGTAAGTTTGTTGTAGTTTATTTTGATAATATCCTGATTTATAGAAAAAACAAAGGCAAACACCTACAACACTTGAGGATTATCCTGAGTGTACTGAGGAAAGAGAAGCTCTGTGCAAATTTAAAGAAGTGTAGATTCATGGAAAATAGTTTGACTTTTTTGGGCTTCGTCATTTCTGGAGATGGTGTTCAAATGGATCTAGAAAAGGTCCAGGAAATCCTAGAATGGCATAGTCCATCCAGCATAACAGGGGTCAGGAGTTTTCATGGATTAGAAACCTTCTATATAAATTTTATTTGAAATTTTAGCAGTATTGTCGCACCCATAACAAATTGTACGAAAGGAAAGGAATTCACATGGACAACACTTGCTAAAGAAAGTTTCAAGTTCTTGAATTAAAAGGTAACTGAAGCTCCTATATTAGCACTTCCAAATTTTGATAAAGTATTTGAAGTAGACTGTGTTTCTTCCCATGTTGGAATAGGTGTTGTTCTTAGCCAAGAAGGTAAACCAATAGCCTTTTTCAGTGAAAAGTTAAATGATGTGAGGAAGAACTATTCTACCTATGATTTAGAATTTTATGCTATTGTTCA
>MU224472.1:461981-477816 GCA_018584345.1 Thuja plicata
TAAACCAATAGCCTTTTTCAGTGAAAAGTTAAATGATGTGAGGAAGAACTATTCTACCTATGATTTAGAATTTTATGCTATTGTTCAAGCCTTAAGGCATTGGAGGCACTATTTGGTCCCACAAGAAGTTTTACTGTTTACAGATCATTTGGCCTTGAAATATGTGGACACACAAAATAAATTGAATAGTAGGCATGCTAAATGGGTGTCTTTCTTGCAAGGGTATAATTTTTTTTTGAAGCATAAGTCTGGAAAGCAGAATCAAGTTGTTGATGCCCTAAGTCGACGTGTTACACTAATAACTACAATGGAAACAGAGGTCATTGGTTTTGAGTCTATTAAAGTTTTGTATGAGGCTGATGATGATTTTTGGGAAATATAGAAAATATTAAAGAGCCAACAACTAGTCCTTCAGATCATATGAGAGGAGAATACTTTCTGCGGGATGGTTACCTCTTTAGAGGAAAACAACTTTGTATACCAGCTAGTTCCATGAGGGAAAATATTATCCACAAATTTCATAGTGGTGGTTTGGCTAGTCACTTTGGGAAGGACAAGATGATAGCCTTGGTCGAAGATAAATACTACTGGCCAAAACTGAAAAGGGACATTACTAAGTATGTGGCAAGATGTAGAATCTGTCAAGTGGCTAAGGGTCACTCCCAAAACATAGGCTTGTATACACCTCTACCTGTACCCATCGAGCCATGGATAGATGTGAGTATGGATTTTGTATTGGGGCTTCCCCACACCCAACGAGGTGCAGATTCTATTTTTGTAGTTGTTGATAGATTCTCTAAAATGACTCATTTTATTGCTTGTAGAAAAACTAGTGATTCCACAAGGATAGCCAACTTATTTTTCTCAGAAGTTGTTAGACTCCATGGTATTCCAAAGACTATCACATCTAACAGGGATACTAAATTTTTGAGTCTTTTCTGGAGGACCTTATGGAAGAAGATCGGAACAAAGTTGCAGTTTAGCAGTGCCTATCATCCCCAAACTGATGGGCAAACTGAGGTGATCAATCAAAGTTTGGGAAACCTGTTACTTTGCATTGTTGGTGAAAAGCCTAAGAAGTGGGACTTGGTGTTGCCTCAAGCCGAGTTTTATTACAACAGTTCTCTAAACTGATCAACTAGAAAATCTCCTTTAGAGATTGTATATGGTAAGAATCCTTGGGGTGTTTTGGACCTTGTACAACTTCCTGTGCAAGATAGAATTAGCGATGATGGGGAAGCATTTGCTGAACACCTTCAACAACTTCAACAAGATGTCAGGAGTAAATTACAGGATGGCAATGAGAGATATAAGGTTTCTGCAGATATCAGTAGAAGGATAAAAATATTTAATACAGGTGATTTGGTGATGGTGTACTTGAGACGTGAGAGATTTCCTACTGGCACTTATCATAAGCTGAAATACAAAAAGATAGGACCATGCCAAATTCTGAGGAAGATCAATGATAATGCTTATGAGGTTTGTTTACTAGATGATTTGGCTATTTCTCATGTGTTTAATGTTTCTGATTTGTATACATTTCATGGAAATCTATCTGAGCCAGATAATAGAGATGAGGTGGATTGGCATCACCACCTTCCAAGTAAAAAGAAGGAAAAGATTGCCCACATTCTGGATATACAGTCTACAGTCACACAGAATGGTCATTACACCATGTACTTAATTCAGTGGGAGGGATTAAAAGCGATAGATAGCACCTAGATCTCAGAGTGGGAAGTGATGAAGTTGGACCCCACAAAGTTGCAGCAGTTCACAGACAACCACTTGCAGGAGCTGTGTTCCTTTAAAGAAGGGGAGAATGATGCAACAACTTCCAGAGGTCGTTACTTTTGACTCAGATATAGGGTTTTGCTGAAATTTTACAGGCATATGCATGAGGAAGAGTAAATGGAAATTTCATCACAGCTAGCACTATTGGTGGTTGTTTTGACATCTTTTCGGGAGCCTGAAATTTCATCTTGACCTCCAAAACTAGCTTTTTCTATTTCTTTCCAGTTTTTTGAGTTTTGTTTTTTGTAATAAATCCAAAATCATGTTTCTGATTTCGTGGGTTAGTTGGCAATTCATCTTGCCTTAGTTGAGAGATTTTCTTGGGAAAAATTGAGATTCGTAGGAAGAGTTTTAAAAATTACCAAAAATGGGAAAATCTATTTTTTCCCGAAAATCTGCCAAATATGGTAATTTTTAGAATTGTAATAAGTAGGAGTTTTCTTTCATTGTAGAGGCAGAGTAGGTTGGATGCAGTTAATGATAATTTGAAGTTCAGTTATGACATTGTGTTATTTTTTTTTTCTGAATTGTTGTTTCTGAAGGTTTTGTGCTACATCAGTTTGACAATAAGCTCAACATAAATAGTTTAAAAAATAAGTGTAGAATACATAGTTTTATTGAGAATAATTTTGGAGGAATGACATCACTCGAGAAAAATGGATCATATTTAAAAGAACAAACAAAAATGACTGCAGTTGACTTGAGACATATAAAGTTTGAGCTTTATAGTGTTAATTTTGTTTTCTTGAAATGTTTATTGTTTGCATTCTTAGCCTTCCAATACAACCGTTGAATATAATATCTAGACAACTCATTTGACATGTACCATTTTATTTTAAAATTATGTCTATTCTTTTAACATGTAATACTTTATATAAAAATTATGATCACAATTACTTTCATAAATTTAATTTAAAATTATAGTACATTAAAAATGTAATTGTTAAATAATATAGTCTTAAATTCCATAAAATGTGATGAAAAAATTTAATTATAAAGATAACATAATAAATCGAACAGTACAAAATATATTAAACTTGTATAAACTTTTTTGTTTCTTATTAAAATTTAAAATTTTCAAATTATTTATAAAGATAATATGAAGAAACATTAATTAAAAGGTGTTTAAATACATTTATTAAAATAAGAGATTATTTTTATACAAATCAACAAGCTTTATTCAATTATTTGAATTAAAAAAGATATTGAATGATTTAAAAATTAAAAAATTAAATAATATTTATTTATGATTTGTCGAAAATGTAGATTGAATAAGATCATAGTGGAAAGTTTTTTATATTATCTACCATCTATTTTCAATCTATATAGATTTTTGTATGCGATGTCACAAGCAATGGTTGTTGGAAAATTATTATTTTTCTAATTAAAAATTATTTTTTGCACTTACTATTTAGAGTAGAAGCCAATAAAAAAAGAGAAAACAAAGAATTTCTCAAATTACTAAACAAATTAAAAAATGTCAATTATAGACTTCTTTTTCAAAATTTTAAATTCAATGTTGCTATTGGCTAAACTAATAGCAAAAAAAGAATATGCATGAATGCATAAGTATTCCTCCTTGATAGAAACTAATAATACTACTACTGAACCATCACACCATGCACACACATTCTTATCATTAAATATGAACAAATTTTTAAAATATATTGTTAAAATTTGTATACATTAGTTATTATGTATATACATAAAAAAAAATTATATGGCCCACCATTAAATTTATGCAGCGTTTGTGGGTCATCTAGACAACTAAAATAAAGAACGCAAAAAAAGTCACTAAATAAACCAAGACATGAGTGCATTTTGACGATGTCTGAAAGAAGAGGGCCCCTTTCAACGGCGATCGATGTTGACTTTCTGGAATAAGTTGTTAAAAGGGGATTCATCTGCTATATTTACAAATGTTATTCCATGCTAAATTGGTCGTTGTTCAGCGACACTAAGATTAGATGTTTTCGCACAATATTCCCTGCATTTTCATTCGTTGTTAACAGATGATTGTTAAAATAAAAAATTCCTGATGTTCTCCTTTGCCCACAACAAAGAATCTTCCCACAAAGCGATCCATATGTGATGTACGAATGTGTTGAGTGTTGGACAAGTCTTCCAGCGAAGAGATCAAATGCAACTTCTGTGAAGTTTCCAATGGATTTAAACAAATATCTCAAATCAAAGCTCACACAAACTACACTATTGAGCATTGTAATTTTTTGAGGTTGGAAAGTGTTTTCTCTCACAATGGATTGTGTTAGCTAGATTTATGGTAACTAGTTCTAAATTTCAAACTCTTGTAGATCTGATATCATATATTCAATTCACACATATCAAAAGATAAAATTCATATTTAGACACTCTAAAGTCAATGGTGAGTTCAAGTATATAGAAATAAGCTAAAAAAATATATCAGTAATACAAAACAACAAAGATGAACTTCATAAAATCTGATATTTTTAATTTTTAATTTTTTTTTAGTTTCTCTAGCTCATCATTTGATGCGTCTAAATTAATATTAATAAGAAGTCATCGGAAAAGCTTTATAACATATAAGAGTTGTCTAGAATGCTTTATGTCAAGCAAAATTTGGCTAGAGTTCATAGTCACTCAAAATCTCAGAACTTTTATGCAAGAACATCAGAGATTAGATACAGGATAATACTTTTATTGTATCAAAAGAAACAAACACAAAATGATCATCTAGATTGAGAATATAAAGGAAATTGTTGGGTTACATAGACTAATGTGAGTCATAAAATTGCATAAGAATTGATAAGTATGCTATGTGTATCCTAACTAAATATAATTCACTAGTGTGAATAAAATAGATCATTAACTAACTAGCTAAAAATACCTTGTTTCCACTAAAGTTACTCACACCCGTTACTCACACCCATATTAAAATTCTTTAATCTCTTATATTTTTACATTGAACAAATCTTTTTTAAAGTATTTTATTGGGCCAAAATTATTATGTATTATATATGAAAGAGGAGAGATTTACATTTAAATAAAAAAAAATTATCAAATATAAATAAATTTAATATCTAACTTATTAATAAATTATTAAAAAATAATTTATTACTAAATGTGTTTAAAATAATTTTAAAATGATTTTATAATAAAAAAATTAATTATATAAATTTTAAATTTAATTATTTTAACTATTTGAAGCAAGTGGAAAAACTTATTAGACAATCTTGGTCAACCATTAGTGGGGTTTCTTTGTAGGACATCTACACAAACAAAATAATTGAATAAAAAATCAAGAACACACTAAAATAAGAGTTGCGCACAGCTAGAGTCCCTCCCATTGCAAACCAAAACAAGAGCTGCGCGCAGCTAGAGTCCCTGACCGAACCTTTTCTGGTCTGGAAAGGAGTTAGTAGTGGACACCAGCTCTCCGAATATGCGGTTGGTTCCTCGCTTTGGAAGGCGATGAGAACATGCCCTGGCATCCAATGATTTACTAACAAAGAAAGAAAAACTTAAAGGACAACACATGAGATGCCAAAGCAATTATGAAATAACTTGCAGAATTCCAAGGGCCATCCAAACATTTCTTTGTCAATATTAAAACTTGCAAGAGAGAGAACAAGGAAATTATATGCTAACATTTTTGCCACTCCTAGTTAACTTGCATTGTTCGTTATCACTTGCAAATAAACATGAATCTCCTCGCAATTAAGCATGTTTGCTTTGAAAGTATTTTATATGTTTAAAAACAACGATTTGTGCATTTCTCCATTCAAGGACGCTTATTTTTTAAAAGCCTTCATATTTATCAAAAAATCCACTTTCAAAAAGTGCATTACGAATAATATTTTTCACAATCCATTGGAAGGATCTGAGATGTGATGGTAATGGCAAACATTATTAGGAACGTGAGTGAGGTTAAAATCCTCCTTGACACAATACAAAAGAGCCCATAACTCCACTAGGCTAGGGAAAGTTGTGATTCAACCAAATTTGCAACTGATCTAAATATTGTGGTTCAAACTTTGAATCATTCACATTGCTAATCGTTCATTTCTGATTACAATTACATTTTTCGACGGGCTCATCTTTTTTTCAAATGGTGTCATTTATTTTTCTGCTAGAATCAAAAGCATAGATGACCAAGAATTGAAAGAAATTAGAGATGTAGATGCCTTGAAAACCAATAAATATGCCAGCTAAAAGCTAAAATAATGGTATGGGCTACATCACAAGACATAGTTAAAAATTTAAATTCACAATTTATGTATGCTATATTGTCATGTACATAGTTCAAAGAAGATAAATCTTTAGTGAGTTGAGAAGGTACAATAGAGGACAAAACTGAGGATGTAGCACATGATATGATAACACATAATGCCACATGTTTTTTTTCTGGGTGGGTGATTTTTCATTGCTTTTCTGCTACGAAACACTCCATAGAGTAGTTGTCCCCATGTGTCCCACAAGTGAATTTGTAAATTTAAAAACTGTTATTGTCTTCATTAGCCCACATCTATTGATGCAAGAAAATAGTTGCAGCTTTGAAGAAACAGTAGCTAAAATAATGTAAGAGAACGACCTTGTTCACACCTTTTCTTGTACTGGCAGTGTTTCCTCCATAAACAAAAACTGATTAAGGTGTCGTTGGCTTTCGTACTTAGCTTTCCTTCCTCAAGCTGTAGGGAGCATAATTTTTTTGCCATTATTATTCTTCAATCTCAACTCAAGACATTTGATAGTGCAATAAAACTTTTTATTCTAGCAGATTGTTCACACTAGCATCATACATTTAGGACTTGAGATTTTATTTTTTTAATTCTAGAACAATTCTCTCTCTCTAGTGTGTATAAATCTGATTGGTTATGTTTGTGTTTTTGTATTTTTTCTTGGCTACAATTGGACTTCAAGTCTTGAAATTTTTTACAAGTTTATTTTTGTTTTGATTGAAGATTTTTCCAAAGGTTGTATGTAGGTTTGATGAGATTTTGTAGCTTGAAATTTACTCAAAGAAGACACCAAGAAAATAATGGAGTGTCTCAAGATAAATCAAAGAGGCGTCATTTTGAATAGTCATGCTTAGTAAGACATGACACTAAAAATGCAATGAGGGCAACAAAATATGAGGGTTAGGTAATAAAAAAACTCAATGTTATAATGATGTTATATTCTCCTACAAAAGAGATGATTCAATGAAGATTTACAGTCATAAAGGGTTTGAAACAGGTTATGGGAGCATCTTCTTTGCCAAAGTCAAAATGTGAGCCTCCAAACAAAATACGAACATCCCTTGAACCATGGTGGTTATGGAAATTTTATCAAATGTCTTTTATTAAGATGGCCGGGAGAGGGCCCTGAACCCAAAAAACAACAGTCGCATTACAACTCAGACTAGAAGACTAGACTTCAGGCCATTACAACCAGAAGCCACCAAAAACTATCCATGAGAAAAATTAATCAAAAACAATTGTTTAGTGCTATCTACTATCCCTAATCTAACACCAATATCACTATTATCCATGCTATTTTCTATCTTTTGAGTAAAACAAAATAACTTCTTCCTAATGGCAAGAATCACACAGTTCAAGTTCATACTAATAACAACACAACAAAAAATAACTAAAGCATAAAGTTTAACAAAGTCAACCATAATCATATCAGCATTACAACTGGAACTAGAGAAATGTAAATATATAATCATTTAGAATCATAGATAGTCTTACTTCCTTCGAGAGACACTTAAGATCCTTCTACCAGTCTTCGATATCAGGTCCCTTAGGTTCCTCATCTCCATTGTCATCCCACTTATTTTTCTTTGCACTCTTCATCACCGTGCTTTTTCCTATAGCCACTCTGAAGATAGTCTTCTTCACTATGTTGTTCATCAACCTGCAAAGAGTAGAGATAGTAGCATTGATCTTCTCTTTAGAAACAGTAGGGGTAATATAATTTTCCATAGAAATCATTCTTTCCCTGAGGTACTTAATTTGTTCCCTCATCTCGTTATCCTCTTCATGATCCAAGTTAAGGGGTAGGGAACTTGTTCATCATGCAGCCCTCTTCACGAAGAACAGGGGAAGCGTTAACTAACTGATGGTAATAATGGTGGAGACTGAGTTCAGAAGAATACAAGACAGTAAAATAGTTAGATCAGTTGTTATTTTGTCATTGATGTCAAGAAATTGATTTCTAGTTTATATTAAGTTTCCATATCATTCAAAGAGGAACTTAATTGCGAAGATAATAAAGATAAGACAATGATAAGGTAATATTGGTATAATTGTTTTCTACTTAACATTTGATGTTGTTAAGTTGGTAAATCAAGAAATGTCAAGTCGGTAAAGGGAACAAGCCTAGTTACCGAGAAAAGAGAATTCTATTGGTAAAGTGAAGTGTTAGTCAGTTGAGAAAAGAAAATTCAGTCACCGAGCGAAGTTGACAACCGAGAAAAGGTCAGTCATAGAGCAAGGTTGGTAATTGAGAAAAGTTAGACACTGAGTGAAGTCATTCACCAAGCACGGAACAAAGTTTGAATTTAAGGATCAGAACACATTTAATACGAAGGCACAAAGATCAAGAATATGTTAAGGATGAAGAAGGAGTTTGTTACAGAGATCTGCAGTCATGAATATTCATGTTCAAAATATGATATGAAGATTATGTGGCAAAAGGAAAGTTGTGAGTTCCAAGAAAAGTGCAAGTTCTGAGGTAAAAGTTAACCTTTTAACCGAGTTGCAGATACATTGAATCAGTTCATAAGAGATGATCTGACGGTTGAGCACAATTGAAGGAATACCTAATCAATGAGATTAAGAGGCAAAATAGAGGCCTATATATTATTGAGTCTGTATGTTTATATAGAGATGCTAGCGAGTGGAAGTGTTAAAGTGCTACCGAGCAGAGTAGAGAAAGAGGTGGAGATCCAATCCAGAGCAGAAACTGATTCAAGTTATTGATGCTAGTAGTTTCAGAGAGTGCACAAGGGATCTGATCAAGAAAATGGTACTTGCAGAATCACAGATCAATTCAGTACATTGTTTCTTAGTAATCTTTGGAACAAAAAATCTGTTAATCGAGTGGACCTAATAAGTCTTTTTTTAAATCCTTGTGAAAGGTGACATTCTAGGATGAATGTTTAAAGTCCTCTAACTAGGGCTCTCCTAACAGGGTGAAGATCTTAATAGATCTAAGGTAAATCCCCTAACAGAGTCACATCTAATAAATGTGCATTGTAATATTTAACTAGATTGGCTCTTAACCAAGCATACTTCAGAAGAGTATTTCTTGTGGGTGACTATTCCCAGGAAGGTTTTTCCCAAATTGGGTTTCCTCGTTAAATCTGGTGTTACATGTGATGCTTGATAACTATGGATGTTAGTTTATTTTGTTATATGTTGTTTATCAAGTTAATGAAGTGTTTACAATTTTTGGTTGCTAATGTTATTTGAGTTACCGAGTTGAATCAGAGGTTTAGTTTTAAAGCTTTAAGTTTCAATATTTTATGATTCACTCAACCTCTCAGTAAACCATCATTTGGTAGGGAAAACCAACAATTGGTATTAGAGAAAGTTCTCTGAGAGGATAATTTTGAAGGTACTTGAGTTAAAGATTCAAAGATATTTAAGAGGGAAGCATCGAAGTTAAACAAGAACAATTTCTCTACATGGCAGAACAGGATGAGGCTACACATATCTGGAATTGGAGATTATTCATTAAACCATCTTGACAATGTGTACTCACCTCCACTGTTTGGTCCTTTAACACTTGAGCAAATAAGAGAAAGACGGGAACACACACAAGTTATGATTGAGATATCTTCTACTCCCACCGACCTATAGTTCAATGATAAAGAAGGATGTGATAGAGATAAGAATATGTAGGACAAGTTAGCACTGGTTTATGGTGGAAATCAACATGTTCAGAAGGCTAAGGCTGAAAGCTTAAGAGGAAAGTTTTAACCAATGAGAATGAAAGAAGGAGAAACTATTGCAATATACAACACAAGAGTAAAGGAAATTGTTATTTCTATCAGAGGTGCTAGTGGAACCATTGAAAAAGAATTTGTTACAAGCAAGATGCTTAGAACACTACTACCTATCTATTCCATTTGAGTGTCTTCTATTCAAGAACTAAGATCCATTCCATAGATGAATTTTACCCTAGATGCTACGAGCGGTAAGCTAACTAATTTTGAGTTGAATGATTTTGATAATAGTTTGCCTGCTACTTCTAAGATTGAATTTGCATTCAAATCATCCTTGACTATTGGAAATTCTAGAGATTCTAGATCTAGTGATGGATATGCAAGTAGTGCTAGTGAAATATTTCATAGTTGTAAGAGTGATCTTGAAGAGATATATGTTGAAGATGAAAATAATGAAGCAGAGTTTGAAGCTTTATTGGCTTGGAGGATACTGAGAGGTAAATGCAAGTACAGAGGTAAGCTACCTTTGAAGTGTTTTACATGCAATAAGATTGGTCACATAGCTTTTATCTGTCCTAAAAATATTGAGAAGAAATTAAGATAATAGAGATAACAACAAGAGAGAGAGAGAGAGAGAGAGAGAGAGAGAGAGAGAGAGAGAGAGAGAGAGAGAGAGAGAGAGAGAGAAGATTCAAAGACTTCAAGAAAAAGGGGAATAAATTATGCTACATTGTTGAAGGAGGATCATTTGATGATGACACCAGTGATGAAGATGTAGAATTTGTTTATGTTTCTATTAAGGATGGGTTTGATGAAGAAAGGTATGTTGAAGAAAAATCCCTAATCTCACAAGTAAGTAAAAATGACACATGGATTATAGATAGTGGTTGCTCGCACCATATGACTGGTGATACTGATAAGTTTATTAGTTTAAAAGAGGATAATGGAGGTAATATTAGATTTTTAAATGATGCTTCATATCCTATAAATGGAAAAGGTTCTATAATTATGTTGAACAATACTAAATGTGATGATGTTTATTGGGTTAAAGGTCTGAAGTATAATTTTTTGAGTGTGGCATAGTTGAATAATACAGGTCACCGACTAGAATTTCAAAACAGAAAGGTAAAAGTATTTTATCAGAAGGGAAGTCTAATTTCTACTGGAGAACAATCTAAAGGTAACCTATTCTACATTGATATGTCCATAAAGATTTGTTTATTTACTAAGATTGAAGATGTATGGCTATGGCACAAAAGGCTATGTCATGTTAACATTGAAAACTTAATCAAAGTGAGTAAGAAAAAATAGAGTAAGAGGTCTACCCAGTCTAGATAAACTTGATAATGTAATGTGTAAGGGATGTCAAGTAGGTAAGATTACTAAATTGATCTTTACAAGAAAATATGATACTACACAAGGTATTTTGGATTTAGTACACACTGATCTATGTGGTCCCATGAGAACACAAAGCTAATATGGAGATAGATACTTCATATTGTTTTTTTATGACTATTCTAGAATGATGTCGGACATGTTTCTAAAAGCAAAATCTGATGCTTCTCAAATGTTAAAGTGGTACAAGGCTAGAGTTGAAAAAGAGACCGGAAGACAGCTGAAATGTTTAAGATCTAATAGAGGAGGAGAGTTTACTTCTGATGAATTTACACTCTTCTACAATAAACATGGTATAAAGAGACAAATGTTTGCACCGAGGACACCAAAACAAGATGGGATAGCTGAAAAAAGAAACAGATCTATTGTGGATTGTGCTATAATACTGATGATTGAGATTGACATTTCTCAAACCTTCTGGACAGAAGCATTCAACATTGTTGCTTATACACTTAACCGAGTACAATTGAAGAAGGGAAATAAGAAAACACCTTATGAGAGATGGTATGGACACAAACCAAATGTAAGTTACTTCAAAGTATTCAAAAGTAGGTGTTATATTCGAAAAGATGCTAGAGATGGAAATTTTGACTCTAAAGGAGATGAAGGAATATTTTATTATTACAAATTTTCACCTAAGGTTGATAAGATGTCCAAATTTTTACGTCAAGTTGACTAACACTGATTTTGTAATTTTTCATTGCCACTTAAGGCCATAGCTTGGTATACCACAATCCTACACATGCCCATATAAAAGACCAGTTTATAGGATTGTGATCCCGTGAACTTTAACCGTTTTCCTGCCGAAGGTCCCCATGATCCCACTGGTCGTCGGGTTTCAAAATTTGCTGCTGTGTAAAAAGTGAAGATTTGACCAGGAACATGACCACCTATTCTTCCTTGTTTCGACCTGCAAACACCAAAATCCTTGCAAAAAACAACTGAGATAATAAAAATGTTAATTTTTGGTTAGTTTTTTTGCAAAGGAAAATAAGATAGAAATGAAGAAAAATGACTTGTGAAGTGGGTCCCACCGGGCGTGCCAAAATGTATGCAATAAAAACTAGTGTGTTAGGGAGTGCAATAACAAGTTAAAATACTCAAAAAACTAATCTATCACAACATATACAATAAGACAATGTAAAGAAAGAAAATCAAACTAAAAGTATGCAAACATCACTAAACCAAGTGAAGAACCTTCTTCTTGAGTGGATTTGTCCAAATGGATTGGATGTCTGCTCAAATGTTGATGCTCAAACTTTTAAGGATTGGTTTTGGAAATATTTGGGCATAGTAAGGCTAAGATGATAGATTTTTTCTCTTCAAAATGACATGATAACTTTGCATGAAAGGTGGATGAAAATGAAGGAGTGAAGGGGTCGATTTATAGGCCAAGGAGAAGGGAAATGAAGGGTCAAGATGCAAACTTGAGGAAGGTTGGAGATGCACTTGAGAGAGAGAACATAGATTGTGCTTTCTCAAATACCTCCCATTGTGACAAGTGTCACAAGGAGAGAGGTTTGGAATAATGGGGGAATGTGACCATTTTGGGAGATGTAAGAGGGACAAAGATGTGACAGATGGATGGAGTGTGTAAGAGGAATGTAAGAGCATTTAGGGAAGACTTAAATGCATATGGTTGGGGATTGGAGAGGATGTAACATGGGTTGAATTTGGGGATGGCTTAGGATTTCCTAATCTTTGGATTATGATTGTGCAAATGTTTAAGTAGTTATTAGGTTTGGCTTAGGGATGATTAGAGGGCAAGTGGGAGGATTAGGAAGATGTGATGGGAGGAGAGAGAATGAGTGGAGGGGTTAATTAGTTAATCAAGGTTAATTAACTAGTTTGAGAGAGGTTAGTATGTGTGAAGGGGTGGGTTGAGTTGGAACCTCAGGTTAGGTGGTTGAGGTTTAAAGGTTAGTTTAGGGTTTAAAGTTAGAGCCATGTGCTTAAATTGAATGAAATGTATTATTTAATTCACAAGTTTGAGGAAAAATAGATTTATGAATTAATTTAAATAGATATAGGTATTTATTTAAATTAATAGAGGAATGGGGTTTTAATTAATTAAATAGTTATGGATTCCCATTAGATTAATTCTACTATAGTTAATTTCAATTAATTAACTAGGGGGATGACATGGATTAATTAAATATAAGATATTTAATTATCGATGCCCTATAAGAGAACTAAATAAGATTACCTAAATATGTAATCACATTTAGGTGTCTACAGATGTGTATGCAAAATTATTACCTATTGCACTACTATTATTCATAATGTATACGATTTGAGATATTTGTTTTTTAAAGCTAAAACTAAGTTTCTAAGCAATGTTTTGAACTGGTTCTTGGTTGTGTTTCAAAATAAAAAAGTCCCAAATGTGTGAACCTATATCTTATTTTGACTTACCAAGATATCCTTATACATTCTGGCTGGTTAGCTTTCCTTCCTTTAGAATATAGCTTTGTTTACCTAAAAATTGTCACCCTTGAAGTATATGTCCAGTGTATTCTTCACTCCTGCAATCTTATCTGAAAACACAGTTACATCTAATTAGTCAAATAAATTATCTATATACGCTAATAAGACAAATTTTCACTATCCAATGGGGAAGTGTCCATGAGGGTCCAGGTGAAAAGTCAATGACAAGAATGATATGTTCCCCTCTAGTTCACTCTAAAAAATTCAAGAACATAGTTTTTGTGAGGGAAATTGAGGTGGAAAGTGTGATTTTGACCAGTTCTTGGGAGGGGAATTAAGGTGGAAGGAGCAAGGAAATGAGTTGAAGGGAAGAAAAAGGATTAGATATACATGGGAGAAGGAAAAGGGTAGCTTTGTTCAATGTATGAAAATGGCTCACTGAGAAGGATGGAAAGAAGAGGTCGGTAGGAGGAGCAAATAATGCAGAGAGACTATAAAATTAGAATAGGGCATGGGAATCCATCGAATGTTGTAGTTGCAACTACTTTGATAGACATGCATGAAAAATGTGGAAGCATACAGAAAGCGCATGAACTGTTTGTCGAAATGCCTAAGAGAGATACGGTTTTATGGAAGACATTGATCATAAGATATGAACAAATTGGAATTATTGAAAAGACTAGAAAATTTCAATAAAATGCAATTGGTGAATGTAAATCCAGTCTCCACTACTTATGCCAACGTACTCCCTACGAGTGTTCAACTAAGAGCTTGGCTAAACCGGTAGGCTAGTCTTTGAAGTGTACAGTATAAATGAATGACAAATTACATTGTGATTATTAGTATGCTAGACACGACAATATTCAAATGACATTAATGGAAAAAGTGAAAAATATAATTCACAAAAAAACAACCCACCTTCATCTAGAGTCTAGGAGAAAACGTAAAGAACCAAAATGCATGCTAACAATAGTAGAGGAATGAAGTGGACTGCATGCTCTCTATTGCAACCCAACTAGGATTTCTATCAAATTTCTCTTCTCCCTCCACTTTTGCATGTTCCCTCTCTTTTGTGTGGACTCTCAAACCTAATTTAAAGAGACTAGGACTAGAGCTATGCATTGCTAATCAAAATGAACACTTTGTAAAAGCTACAAGAATGCTTCATGGGTATGTGCACTAGGTTGTGGACCAAAAAGGGGGTATAAGTGGACACATTTTTCTGAAATTAGGTAAACCTGAACTTGGAACAGGCATATGAGGGTCATGCACTCAAAATAAGAAGATGTGTAAAAACTAAAAATTGTATAAATCTGAGTCTAGTTTCTAAAATACTAATTTTTTTTCAAAGCCGATAAGATTAAGAGGGTCAAACCTCATGCGCACAAAAACATGTTCCTGATTTTTTTGGAAAAACATAACATAGTTTTTTCTGTGCGCGGTAAAAAGGATACAGTTATATTCAGTATTTTTTAAATCCCTTTGGTAGGATGGTAGTTAAGAGTGAGATATAGAAGTTGTGTATTTTTTTGTAATTTTCTTATGATTTATTGTTTTTCTATGATTTTTTAAAGTGATCGCATCTTGAAAATTTGGTACCTGTTCGTGCGCTGGGCATAACTTGCATCAAAATAATCAAAAAAAAAAAAAAAATTTAAAAAGTGTATATAATCAAGTGTAGAACAATAATATGTAATTTATTTATAATTTGATTAAGTATATCAAAATTTATTAAAAAAATGGTAGACATATGTCTGAGAGGACAATCAAGACATTGGTAAAGAAAATTAAAGTTTACTATGCTAATGTTGTCCAAAAACAGAAAAATTCATATGGTTAGAAAGAAAAGAAGATGTATGAGATTATGGTAAAAATTATAGAGCTACCATGTTGAAAATTTGGAAACCTGATGAAGATAAAGTCAAGAATTCATCTTACAAGATGAAAAAATGTCTAAAAGAACAAAAATGGAGGGAAAATGAGCCACCAAGCCTTTGGGTCATTTTACAAAGCTCTTCCCAAACCATAACACGGTCGGGTTTCTAAATTTAAAATTTCCCCATCAGGTTATGAAAAGCAAAAAGTATGTTTTCAACTCATCCATAACCCGATCGGGTTCTAGAGAATAAAATGCACAATTTTCACTTCTTCAAAACCCGATCGAGTTATGAAGAAGTAAAAATTATGCTCTCTCTCTCTCTCTCTCTCTCTCTCTCTCTCTCTCTCTCAATCCTCATTTTTTCTTAGTTTTTTAGAACCTGATCGGGTTTTGATTAATTAGGAGCATTGAGTAGTTATGTTTTCATAACC
>MU224472.1:477866-488764 GCA_018584345.1 Thuja plicata
GCTCTCTCTCTCTCTCTCTCTCTCTCTCTCTCTCTCTCTCTCAATCCTCATTTTTTCTTAGTTTTTTAGAACCTGATCGGGTTTTGATTAATTAGGAGCATTGAGTAGTTATGTTTTCATAACCTGATCAGATTCTGAGTAATTAGGAGCATTGAGCCTTTATGTTCTCATAACCTGATCTGGTTCTAAACCTAGTCGGGTTTTATGGAATTAGGAATTTTTCTTGCTTCAATGGTCTTAAAACAGTCATTGCAATTTATTTTGAGGTCCCACAACTATTTTTCTATTGTTTTACGCCTGGAACAGATAGGTTTGCACTATTTTTGCATGTTTTCTCTTTGCAGTGATTGAATTGTGTTGTTTATTGGTGTTCTTAATGTTATTTTATCATTGTAAGTTCTCATTTCAAGAAAATGGTTGATTTGTTCTTATTTTTTGGATTTGATGTTCACATGTTATTCTATGTTCATGATATTATTCATAGGGTCCATTCAATACGAACAATGGGAGAACAAAAGAGGAACAATTGAATAATGGGAGACATAAAAGGAAAGACAAAGGGAGTGCATGAGGAGAATACGACAAGGTACATCATCAAATGCAAGCAATGTAAGTGATGAAAATGAAAATGTTAATGTTAATGTGACAAATGCACCATTTCAATTCGATGTCATTAATGAACACAATGCACATAATGAAAAAGAAAATTATCAACATACACCAATTGAGATGAATCTAATAAATGCACCTAATTCATCTAACGAAAATGTAGAGCATGTAGTTTTGTTAACACCTCCTAGAATAATTTGTAGAAAACCAAAGTTTCTAATTGACATTGATGAAAATATTTTGAGGCTAATGCATGATAAATTGTCAGAAAGAAATTGTAGAAGAATTGTTAAAAATATTTGGAATAACTATTTTGAAAAATTAAATCAAAGTGGAAGATGTCAAGTAGTTGTTGAAATGATTAAGAATCTGAAATTTAGAGAGATAATGACAATTGTGGGGTTGAGAACATCTAAAAATAGTATTAAGAAAACCATTGTGAGAAGTCTATTCGATGCATACCAAGCCATTGGTTCACAATCACATAGTAAAGATGCTAATGTAACTCGACATGTCCTCACATCAACTATAATGGGAAAGGAAATGAAAAAATCTCGTATAGTAAACAAAACAAGCAAGTCATTAAGGATAGGTAGATCAACATTACGGAAAGCCTTACATAGGCAAGACAAAATTGAGGATCCAAACACTAATTCTCTTTGGTGATTCTCGAGTAGTCTCCCACACAAGGACAAGGTTATTGTTGATGCATTAAGAACATTAATTGAAAAGTTTTGGCATGACAATATAGGGGTTTCACCCAACCAAAGAGACATTATTAGGAGGAGAATTGAATCTACAAATCGTATGCCACATCCAAAACACTTTTTGGATATGACACAAACACAATTTTATGAAAGATTCCTCCAAAGATTTCCTCAAATTAAAATTATTCAAAGATTTTTTTAAATGACAAAACCCTTTTATGTCAAGATTAATCATGCACGCACCACATGTTGTTGCAGGGTACATATTGAATTTTCCATGCATTATGATATATATCATCATTTTCTTGTACTTTTTACACAAACACTATTTTACAGGTTTATGGTCTTCAAGAACCTCCTACGTCATCAAGAGATTTTATGTCAAGTGTATTATGCAATCGAGATGATGGTTGCATTTAAGATGATGTGTTTCAATGGATCTTGTAGTGCATGTGGTGGTATGATAAATTTGTGAATATGTCACCATCTAGAGAGCACAAATGAGATTGGAAATACACTAGTTTCTTTTGGAAAATACAAGGCAGTAAGTAATTTATGGTCTAAAATATGGAAAAGAACTTAAGAGGTGTGAGTTAGTGAAAAATGATATATGCATAGCTTATTTTATTAATATTTTTTAAGAGAAACTACTTTATGAGTACATACGTCATTCACATAGAGCTAGGTGGTTGGATGAGAAATTCAAGATATGTAAGGACACTTTTCCCCTTGGTACTATTGTCAGAGCTATTGTTGATTTTGTTGAGAATTATACACTTAAACCTCAGAATGAAGTGCAAGCATTGTATTACCATTCTATACAAGTGACAATATTTGTACATATAGCATTCTTTCATGCACATGATAGCATAGACGCAGATAGAAAGGTTTTAAGAGAGTATCACTTCTACATCAGTATTGATCCCACACATTCATCAGAGTTTGTGCAAGGTTGCTTCAAATTTTTCTATGAGAATTTAAGGGAAAGAGGTATTGAGTACAACCAACACATAATATGGTCAAATAATTGCACCTCACAATTCAATAATGCAAGAATGTTCTATTGGTTGAGTAGGATGTACATGACAAGTGGCGCTCAACATTTTTGGAATTTCACGGAGGTGGATCATGGAAAATGTGAGCATATGGTGCGGGTGCATGTGTAAAAAGTTTTCTTTCTAGAGAGTAATTGAAGTACGAAGGTGGTGCAGAGTTAATAAATGCACAAACAATTGTGCGATGGTGCAACTCTACGATGGGAACAGGTAATAAAGGTGAGTCTATGGTTAATAGGTTTTTTTGGTTGATAAACGAGTCTAACATTAAAAACTATCTAGATTCTTGTACACTTAGAGGATCAAGTGACATGCACTCATTTAGAAGTTCATATGCAGTATCACTGGGTATTTATACTAGATTAATGGCATATTTTTGCTTGTCTTGTATGAATTTTGCGTGGGAGGAATGTGAATCAAAAGAGTGGGTTGAAGAATGGTCTTATACACCTTTGCAACCACTTGATACATATCAAATTCCTAGAGAACTACAATTGAGCCAGTTTGAAGCATCAATGGATTTTGATCACATATCTGACCTAGTTGAACCAGGTAATTTCTCAATTTATTCTTCATTTTCATACGAACTATGTTGAACCTACTTGAACTCATTTTATTATGTTTTTAAGTGTTTAGGGTGTTAACTCATCCCTCTATAAATTGTAGGTCATGTATATGCAGTTGTTCCAGATGAGAACAATGGGGAAGGGACTAATTACTTTTTGTGTTGTTTTATTGAGGGTAAAAGGAAATTGACAACTATAGTCATTGATGGAGAGGGTATTGAGTACCCAATAGGATCCGTTCTTGTGACAGGGACATGGCTTAGAAGGTACACTATCAAAATATAATGTGTTCTTGTTTGACGACTTTGAGACCTCTTACCATCATTCTGTTACACTTTATATGTTGAACTTTGTATTAATTTATGCTTCTATGAAATGCAGGTACCCTATCAAAAAATCCAAGAAGTGGTTATTTGAGGACTATGAGACACATAAACATGTTTTGCATTACTCGAACCTTCTTGTTGCAACAAATATTGAATTGATAAAGTATACTGATAGACCTCGTAAGAAGAATTTATGGAAACTTCATGAATTTAAACATGATGCAATACATGACACAATAAGGGCTAGAGCCGATCCAAAAGGTTCACTCAATTGGTTTTGGGTCATCATGAAGAATCATTCTACAAATGGTAGAATTATTTTGACAATTTTGTATATAAATTTTGCGAAACAATCTAACTTCACTTTTTTGTAAATATAAATGACTATGAAGTGGTCTACATGCATATTTGGAGACCACATTTTGTATATTAAAAGAAGATAAAATTGTATATAAAAGTGGCCATGGTTTGATTTGTATATACTAAGGGTCCACATTTTGTATAGTTTACTGTGTATCATTTAACTAAGAGGATATGAGTGAATTACGATTGATTACAATTATAAAAATGCCCATGTAGTGGAGATCTCATGTCTCTCTAAATTATAATAATGGTTCATGTGTATTATTTATCTAGGTATGTTCATTTTCATATTATGTACATTTATGTATGTATCTTTGTCATGCATTGTATTTTTGTATGTATGTTCATTTTCATATTATATCTTTTCCATGTACTCTCTCTCTATCTCTCTCTCTCTCTCTCAAAGCAACTACCTTAAAAATTTTATGTTGAATAAAACTAATAGGCATAATCTACAATCAAAATTATGGTGTTATATGTTATGCTTTGTGGACGTTTGAATTGTTTTACTTCTATTGTTGCCCAATTTGGCTTAGTGCACCTTGGGAACACTTCGGTCTGACTTGCGCCGGAATGTTCTTGATGGTTCACAATTGAAAAAAGGTCTCCCCTAGCGTTTACCTGACCAACTGGAGCTGATGGAGCTAACGATTTGGTCCCACAATGAATGGTTTGAAAGGTGCACCATTGAGAAACTTTCAACTAAGCAACAATGCAACTTTTTGCACCAACCGAGATCGGGTCGACAAATGGAATCTGAGTGGAATCTCATGGAAATAATACATATTATTCTAGTCCTTCCCAAGATGTTCCTTGTGCACTTCATAGATCTCTAATATCTCTCACGAGGTCTGAGATATGGCTCTCCAAAAACTGCTGCCCAATTTGGCTTAGTGCACCTTGGGAACACTTCGGTCTGACTTGCACTGGAACATTTTTGATGGTTTGCAAGAGAAAAAGTTTCTCCCCTAGAATTTACCCATCCAATTGGAGCTGATGGAGCTGAAAATTTGGTCCCATGACGAACGGTTTGAAAGATGCATGATTGAGCAACTTTCAACTGACCAACAATGCAACTTTTTGCATCAACCGAGATCGGGTCAGAAAATGGAATTCGAGTGGAATCTCTCAAAACTAAGCTATGTGCTTTTAGGCCTTCCCAAGATGGTCCTTGTGCACTTCAGATATCTCTCACAAGGTCTAAGATATGGCTCTCCAAAAATTGCTGCCCAATTTGGCTTAGTGCACCTTGGGAACACTTCGGGTTGACTTGCGCCAAAACATTTTTGATGGTTTTGAAGGAAAAAAGGGTCTCCCCTAGCGTTTACCTTGCTAACTTAAGCTGATGGAACTGATGGTTTGGTCCCATGACAAATGGTTTGAAAGATGCACCATTGAGAAACTTTCAACTGACCAATAATGCAACTTTTTGTACCAACCGAGATTGGGTTGGCAAATGGAATCTGAGTGGAATCTCCAGGAACTGAGCCACGTGCTTGTAAGCCTTCCCAAGATGGTCCTTTTTCACTTCATGAATCTCTAATATCTCTTAGGTGGTCTCAGATATGGCTCTCCAAAAATTGCTACCCAATTTGGCTTAGTGCACCTTGGGAACACTTCGGTTTGACTTGGGCCGGAACGTTCATGATGGTTCGCAAGAAAAAAAGGTCTCCACTAGTGTTTACCCGGCCAACTGCAGCTGATGGAGCTGATGGTTTTGTCCCATGATGAACGGTTTGAAATAAAAATAATGAAAAAGTTGTTCGACAACATTTGTGCAACTTTTAACAATGTTGCAAAATGTTGCTATTAGGACCTCTAGACCTATTGAAATGACTTAGAAGACCCTTAGATCCTATAGTAGAAGATTTATTAGACCAAAAACATCAAACCTACTTATCCTATCATAGTTCATGAATCTAATCAACCTTAGATGGATTGACTTTACAATGAGACCAATCTACTCAAAATGAATGGTTGATCTCTAGGATCTAACCATGATTACAAATATGTGAAGATGAACCAATTAAGACTCCTATCCATGTTTGGTGTTGTTTGGGTGCCCTGCACCAAAGACCCCTATAACTTCCAAGGTGTACCCAAGGAACATTATATAGACCTTGAAAGATACACCTACAAACATAAATTCACTTAAGTCATGGAGTGCATACAATGCATGAAAGATACACCTAAATACAATGTAGCAAATCAAGCATTAGTTCACTTAAATCATAAAATTTCTTATATCCTAGAGCAAACATGTAGTACATACATTATGAAGCATAAACATGAATTCACTTAAGTCATTCACGTAGGTCATACACATGAATTTAGGTTATGAGTCATATACATGAATATACATGAAGTACACACACAAGTACATTAATTTATCACAACACACATACATATACGCAAGTCATGTGAAACAAGAATACACTTAAGGCATAAACATCCAACCAAAAAATTCAAGGATCAAATTTGAAGTTTCATATATAACAAAATGAACAATAATAGCGTACATATCAATACATGGCCTACATGCCAAATCCATAATAGAGTTACAAAAAATGACATCAACTATGTCCAGGTTCATACATACATACATACATACATACATACATACATATATATATATATATATATATATATATATATATATATATATATATATAATTTGGTCATTCAATAACCACAACTAGATCTATACAATGTCTCGATATATCTATGACTGTGGTGGATCATAAAAAATGAGCTTCTTCGCAGAAACACTTGGGTCACTAAGTCTCTGCACAAGAACAATTCAAATGCTAAGCCATATATATTATCTCAAAATAATATCAAAATAAACAAATATTGGGTTGTAATTTGTTGACAGTTGAATTATTGATTACCTCATCTCTTTCTCCTATGTTTGGGCTGAATGATAAACGAAATAGGCTCAGTCATGGGTGAGAGGAACTCCTAGAAAAATGGAGATGTAGAGGAAGGATGGGAGTGGTGAAGGGTCCTATAACAGGAAAAATAAATAATACAAAATACATGTTATAAACAAGAAATGCTAAAAAAAAATGCATGGACTATAAAGAAAATGCATACCACAACATGAGTTGGAACTCATGTGCTAGAGGGAGCCAAAACCATTGATGAATCAGTTTGGAGCTTTTCCTGTATGGTGAAATAGAAAAGATGTCATATGACCGAGAAATACTAGATAATTCAAAAAATGTATACACTAGATAATACAAATTTGCATACTGAAGCCTCAGTTGGATCTCTTATGCTTGGGCTGAATGATAAATGAAATGGGCTCCATCGTGGGTGAGAGGGACTCCTAGAAAAATGGCAACGCAGAGGAAGGATGGGTAGTTGTGAAGGGTCCTATAACAGAAAAAATAATACAAAATATATGTTATAAATAAGAAATACTAAAAAATAAAAAATGCATGGACTAAAAAAAAAATGTATACCGCAGCTGGATCTCCTGTGCTAGGCAAGGGATCCCTAAGAGTTGGAGAAGGGTTCGCCTCATCTAAGGAAGCTATGACCAATTACTGTATGAAAAGTCATAGCAAATGACATACTAATAAAGAAACATGATTTCTAAAATATTTTGAACAAACAAGAATGCAATTAAAAGTAAATATGAAAACATGTTACCTCCTCCCTCTCCTGGACATCAGCAGTGTCTGGGGCATTCATTAGTTCAGTAAAACCCAGTTGATTCTACATGTATATAGTAAATAGGTCAAGTGCATTCATCAATATAGACTACACTGAAATGTTCATAATACATTTCAACAAATATACTTAAATTGGACTTAATTACCTTTTTTGTTTCAATGTCCCCAATGATTTCTTCCTCTTTCCTAATGACCTCAAGCTTGGTGGGGTAGGCTAACAAAAACAAAATTAACATAAGAGAAATAATATGATACTGCATGGGTTCAATTAAAACTATAAACAAGAGGTGTGCAAAATATGATACCACATAGCTCTGTAAGCCAAAGTCAATGACAGAAAGGGTGACATCCTCAATCCCAGAAATCTGAGCCCCTGACAAGCCCTATAAAACATCAAATAAATATATAAGCAATAGTTTACAATGAATATTATGATTCACTTGAATTTCATAAATGATTATGCTCCACAACTCTATTATCACAAGTTTATAAACAAATTTTACGAACCATTATTACAATATAAAAAATTTCTCTTCTTTCACACACAAGACTATTCTTTAACAAATTTGTAGTCAGAGTTAGAGAAGGATGGTCTGGATTGTATTCATGGGGGTTAGAGGTTAGGACCACATTTGCAGAAGGTAATAGGACTATTGTTTCCTAGCAGTGAGTATGTTTTAGTGTGTTTACCCTTAGCATGGAGGGATTTAGAGTGCTTTTAGGTCGAGAGCATGGTGCAGGAGCACCTCCTAACACATGGAGTCTCATGAAGATTGCAGACCCTTGATGTTCTCAGTGCACTCTTGGCCCAAACGGACCCAAGACATCTTGTAGTTCAAGGCTTTAGAATTAGTCTATCATTGAGATCCAATTGTGAGACCTAGTTCCAAGTTTGGGAACATATAAGTCACTTGGTACACTATGGTCATGGGATATGTGGGTATGTACAAGATCATGGGGGGCCAAAAAGTGGCGATGTGAAAAAAATCTACTTTTCACTCGTCCAAAAGCGCATGAAAATATTTGTTGACTTTTTAGTAGGCCTGGGTGTCAATACACTTGGGCAAACCTGACACCAAAGCACAAGCCTAATTGGGTACCTGATATTTTTGGGTACCCGAAAAAAATTGGGTACCTAATTTTTTTGGGTACCCGATATTTTCGGGTACCCATTTTTTATTTTTTTTAATAATTTTTTTTTTTTTTAAATAATTTTTTTTTTTTTAATAAATTTTTTTTTCAAATGAACTTTCATAAGACCCCTTGGGACACACTTGAGTGTTCCAATGTGTCCCCGGGGTCCTATTACACATTCTCACATGTTAGGACCTCTAGGAAGACCCCATGACCCCTTTTGAAACATTTGAACATTCAAGTGTATCCCAAGAGGTCGTAGGACCCCTTGGGACACACTTGAGTGTTCCAATGTGTCCCCAGGGGTAAAAGAGGGTCCAAAAGGGTCCTAGTACACCTTATCATGCGTTAGGACCCCTAGGAAGTCCCCATGACCCCTTTTGAGACATTGGACCAGTCAAGTGTGTCTCAAGACATCAAAGGACCCATTGGGACAAAATTGAGTGTTTCAATGTGTCAAAAGGGGTCATGGAGTCTTCTTAAGGGTCCTAACACATGAGAAGGTGTAATAAGACCCCTTAGGACCCTCTTTGACCCTTGGGGACACATTGGCACACTCAAGTGTGTCCCAAAGGGTCCTACGACCTCTTGGGATACACTTGAGTGTTCCAATGT
Source organism: Thuja plicata (assembly GCA_018584345.1). Classification (NCBI taxonomy): domain Eukaryota; kingdom Viridiplantae; phylum Streptophyta; class Pinopsida; order Cupressales; family Cupressaceae; genus Thuja; species Thuja plicata. Next base: position 486,922 of record MU224472.1, read on the forward strand.
GTCGAAAGGGGTCATAAGATCTTCCTAGGGGTCCTAACATGTGATAACATGTACTAGGACCTCTTAGGTCCCTATTTGACCCTCGGGGACACATTAGAACACTCAATTATGTCCCAAGGGGTCCTACAACCTCTTGGAACACACTTGAGTGTTCCAATGTATAAAAAGGGGTCATGGGGACTTTCGATTACCCCTTTTGAAATATTGGAACACTCAAATCTGTCCCAAGAGATCGTAGGACCCCTTGGGACACAATTCAGTGTTACAATGTGCTCCCGGGGGTCAAATAGTGACCAAAGGGGTGCTAGTGCACCTTATCACCGTTGTAGGACCCCTACGAAGTCCCCATGATCTCTTTCGACACATTGAAAGACTCAAGTGTGTCCCAAGAGGTTGTAAGACCCCTTGGAACACACTTGAGTGTCTGAATGTCCCTGAGGGTCAAAGAGGGTCCTAAGGGATCCTAGTACACCTTCTCACATGTTAGGATCCCTAGAAAGACCCCATGACCCATTTTGAAACATTGGAACACTCAAGTGTGTCTTAAGAGGTCGTACGACCCCTTGGGACACACTTGAGTGTTCCAATGTGTCCCTAGGGGTCAAAGAGGGTCCTAAGGGGTCCTAGTAAACCTTATCACGTGTTAGGACCCCAACGAAGCCCTCATGACCCCTTTTGAGACATTGGACCACTCAAGTGTGTCCTAAGAGGTCTTAGGAACCCTTGGGACACAATTGAGTGTTTCAAAGTGTAGAAAGGGGTCATGGACTCTTCTTAAGGATCCTGATGCATGAGAAGGTGTAATAAGACCCCTTAGGACCCTCTTTGACCCACGTAGACACATTGGAAGACTCAAGTGTGTCCCAAGTGGTCCTAAGACCTCTTGGGATACACTTGAGTGTTCCAATGTGTCAAAAGGGATCATTGGGTCTTCCTAGGGGTCCTAACATGTGAGATTGTACTAGGACCCCTTAGGTCCCTCTTTGACCCTTACGGACACATTAGAACACTCAATTGTGTCCCAAGAGGTCTTAAAAAATCTTGGGACACATGTGAGTGTTCCAATATGTTCTCAAAGTTCAAAGAGGGACCTAAGCGGTCCTAGTACACCTTATCACGATCATACAACCCCTACAAAGTCCCCATGACCCCTTTCGATACATTGGAACACTCAAGTGTGTCCCAAGAGGTCATAGAACCTTTTGGGACACACTTGAGTATTCCAATGTGTCCACGGGGGTCAAAGAGGGTCCTAAGGGGTCCTAGTACACCTTATGCATTAGGACCCCTAGAAAGACCCCATCACCCCTTTTCAAATAATGGAAAACTCAAGTGTGTCTTAAGAGGTTGTAGGACCCCTTGGGACACACTTAAGTGTTCCAATGTGTCCCTAGGGGTCAAAGATGGTCCTAAGGGGTTTTCCTACACCTTATCATTCATTAGGACCCATAGGAAGTCCCCAAGACCCCTTTTGACACATGAGAACACTTAAGTGTGTCCTAAGGGGTCATACAACCCCTTGGGACACACTTGAGTGTTGAAATGTGTCAAAAGGGGTCATGGGGACTTCCTAGGGGTCTTAATATGTGATAACACATATAAGAACCCATAGAAAGTTCCCATAACCCCTTTTGACATATTAGAACTCTCAAGTGTGTCTTAAGTGGTCATACGACCCCTAGGGAAACACTTGAGTATTGCAATGTGTCAAAAGGGGTCATAGGGACTTCCTAGGGGTCCTAACGCATGATAAGACATACTAAGACCACTAGAAAGACCCTATGACCCCTTTTTACCCATTTGAATCTTCAAATGTGTCCTATGGGGTCCTACAACCCCTTAG
>MU224472.1:491051-507266 GCA_018584345.1 Thuja plicata
CTTTGTACACCAAACCTACATGGTCAACTCTAAAAATGTCACAAAAACGTGTTTTTCCCCTGTTTCCCTGAGTTCCAGACTTCGACCATGTAGCTGACGACTTTTTTTTCATCCGAATTTGATGAAATGAAAATGATATCTTAAGGAGATTATCAGCTTTCTATCAATATAATTGCTGTCAAATTTTAAATTCGGTAAGTAATTATTAGTTATTTTCTAATTGAGTTACCTCTAAAGTGTTGATTTATATATTGATTGAAAAACAACTATAACTTTCAAACCGTATAACATTTTTGAAATCTGAAAAATGCGTCACATTCTATGCTTCGTCTACTATAAGGAAAAAAAATTATTTTTGAATTTTTAAAATTTTTCAATGAGTTAAGGTGGTCAGAAACGCGAGTTTTTTTTTTGAAAACGTTGTAGAAACAAATTCATAATTAATTATTTTTTAGGAATAAAATTACAAAAAAATATGCATCACATCCGGGAATGAGACTACTACTTATATATAAAATATTATAAAAAAATATTATCATTTGATTATGATTAAGGTGGTCAGACATACACCTACTTCTTATTTTTTTCCTGAAATTTTTGTACTGCTGCATTGAAATCTATACTTTTCACCAATCATATTTAATTTTTTTCAGAAAAAGATTAGTAGTTTCGAAACTACATTAAATTTCCTACAGATTCTATTCTTACAACATTTTGATATTAGGTTAATAGCTAGTTCAAATTTTCACATCAAGTTGACTAACCCAGATTTTGCTGATTTATCATTGCCACTTAAGGGCATAGTTTGGCCCCTCATGATCTTGCACATACCCATGTACTATTGTCATGGGCTTAAACTCTGTATAAAACCAACTTGGCTAGATTCCCCTATGTCTTAGCCTTTGAATGCAACCAGTTTTGTTAATAGGTCTTACCTATAACTCCAGTTATCATGATTTTTGTCTCCGCAACTCTGGTTTTTGCTCATTTCTAAGAGTTTCACGTTGTTTTTCAGGTTTGAAGTGTTTCCATCATGGGAGTTGGATAATATCTAGTGGAAATCTTCTTTTTAATATGCTTTCAAAGATTTTGTAAGTTTTTTTTTGTTGATGCAGGGAGATGGCCATATGATCAAGCCCTAGGTGTATATCTCAATGTATGCACCAAATCTGAATATACACAGTAGTGTATAACTTATAGAGAACCGAGCACCAAGGGCCCTAATTGTGGATTTGATGTTTTTTTGTGAATACCTAAGTGTTCCAATTGGTTTTAGAAGGAAAAAATTCCATTTTCTAGCACTTCCTTCTTTAGTGGAGGCTTAATTAGCCCTTTAGTCCACTATGAGATTCTTTGACTTAGCCTCCATTTTGACCCCTCAAAGCTTGGTGCTCCTGGTTTAGATGTATCTTAGTAAAGGGTATTTGAATCGATTGTTAAATCCCTAAGTCTTTTGGGGATTTCCAAAGTTATCTTGACTATACTGCCTGGATAGGGCTACTAGCATTTGACTGGACAGTTTAGAAAATGCCTTCAAAGGTCTCAATAAGTTTGATTGTGTGCATGGACCAATTCCATTTTGATTCCTCCATGATTTCAAAGGTCCCTATTGATCATTGTGTTGGCTTGTAAGCCTTGTAACCATTTTTGCGCTAAGACTAGTGGCTTGGGACTTAGTAAGCCTCTTCATGATGAACCCATCTCTATTGTCCGCAACTCATAATTATCATGGGGGGTATTAAGGTTGTGTTTTGCATCAATTTTTAAATGTGTGAGAGTCAGGTTTTTCCACTCTTTATAAAGAGTTAAGGGATTTATTCATTGGATCATCATACCCTTGACACTTGCATCAGAGTAGGTGGTATGGGAAAATATTTGGGGTGCTTATGAACCTAGGGTGTAGATGGGTTCTTGTCTATGGTGAAGATAAAACTAGTATATGGGGACTTTCCTAGTATGACAGTGAAATGCCAGAGAGTAAAGTTTACTAAACTAGCAAGTGAATGTGCTTTGAGCGATAGGATAAGGACCTTGTGATAAGTTGAGGGGTTCTTGGGGTGTCTCAGAAGTTATATGTTGGGAGTCTTCAGAAGGCCATGGAGGTGTATTGAAGGATTAAGGATATTCACAATCAGTGAATAATCAGAGATCGTATTCATGATTTTGAACAAGAAATAAGAGTAAAATAATGATGGTTGGATGTTCTCAATGATGTTCAAGGTTGATTCAAAAGCCAATAAGTGATTGGTTGGGCTATGAGTCTATGTATGACTTCAGCATTGGTTGAATTGAGTCCAAGGATGGAGGGCGAGAGTTCAAATCAATTTGAGTCATGATGGCTGGACAAGGAAGTGAATTCCTTGAGTTGAATTACATTAGAAAAAATTCTCTGACCATAAAGCAATAGAAAACAAACATAAACTAAGTTACCACCATACAAATTATTAAGATATGATATTTTGAAAACAATGTACTATTCTATTTTATGAATATTTATAAAACATTCCTTCAGGTGTTTTAGCTACCCGTCTACGTCTACTAGAATGAGCACACTCCTTGGTGTGCTTGTACCATGAACTGCACTCTAAAATGCATATTATTCATGTATCAATTTATATTCTTCTCTACATAAAATTTTATTTACTTTTAATAGATTTAGGTAATTAATTAAAATAACATGTCAAAACACAAATTTAAACAAACCTGTGTCGGCTCTATACCATACAACATTGACAAATGATCATCTGTGAGAGCCATATCCTCAGTAGTGGATGCCTGACATCTTCTCCCCCAATGTACACATGAATGGGATGTTGAACAATTTGCACTCGCCTGACTATCTAACCCTTCACATATACCATTACAACTGATGCAGATATGCTCAATGGGTTGGGCTGACCATGCAAGTGTGTCTGATGATAATGGAGCTCGCACGGGATGAGATGATCCTAATGGTGTATCTGATGACGATGGAGCTAGCACGGAATGGGATGATCCTAATGGTGCATCTGATGAAGATGGAGATGGCACAAACATTGATCCATCCTCTCCAACTAACTGAGTGCCATGTTGGATAATGATGCAGTTGCATGAAGAGTCTGTATATCCATAGACTCCTTCAACACTACTGGGGCCACAACATGAATGAGGGGTTTTCTCACAGTACGCCTCCTCTCTTGTGGTTAGGTAATCCTATGTGCCCCAAGTCTATCCTGTGCAAAGCCTCTCCCTCTACCTTGGAACTCACGAAACTCAAAGTAATTCAGCTTCTCACCAAGGATAAACTAACAGTATAGCTTCCTCAAAAAATAAAAAAGGCACCTCATTATTATTACAAGGTGGTTGGTCAAATATCATGTACCACCTATCCCAGAAAGCTGATTTCATCCCCCTATGAGCACACCAATGTATAGGAAACCATTTTGTATTAATTTCTAGGGAATTTCTAGTACTATGACCAGTAAAAAGGGCACATATGTCACATTTTTCTATGCCTTTTATTTTCACATCCTCATATGATAAACCATCAGCATAATATGTACGACACCTATCCCTCCATGAACCCCATTTTGTCACCTCTTGAGACACCTCATTTGCACTATTGGACATTTTTTCTAGTGTAGTGGTGAGGGTAGAGTGATGCTGAAGACTGGAAGCCTTCAACCTATTGACTAATATAGTAATTTAATGACTATTTTGGTTAAGGCGTTGCACGAGGTCCTCTTTTGTTTTATTTACATGATCTAATGGCACATGTGGAGGGTCTACGGGTGGCGATGGTTGTGGATGAGGACAATTTTGAGGAGGGTTTACGGGTGGCGATGGTGGTGGACGAGGAGAATTTTGAGGAGGGTTTACGGGTGGTGATGGTGGTGGAAGAGGAGAATTTTGAGGAGGGTTTATAGGGATGGTCTTTCATTTCTTTTTCCTCTTCTTGGGTTGTTTGATGAATCTGATATGAAATTAATAAAAGAAAACAAAAAATCAATATCCCTGATTTGATTAAAAAATGCAAAAAAAAAAAACAAAACAACAAAAACAATAATACATACCTTTCTTATGGGGCACCATTGCTTGAAAATGTGCAAATTGTTGAAGATATCTTGTTTTCTTCAAAGCTCGATTGGGTTCTTAGGTGTTTTTGCCCTCCTCCACTCTGTTGCTCTGCGGTTTAGGCATTAGAAATGGCCTAAGCCGCGGGCTTTGCAAAATATAATATGTTTCTAATAACCCGATCGGGTTATTAAAAACATCTTAGAACCCGATCACGTTATTAGAAAATATAATATGTCTAATAACCCAATCAGGTTATTAGAAACATCTCAGAACCCGATCGGGTTTTGAGAAAGGTGAAGTTTTTTAATAATATTGTCTAGGCTTGGTTACCAAGCCTAGTACAATTTTAAAATTTTAATAACCCGATTGGGTTATATGAAATTTGAAGTTTTTTTAAACATGTGTCCACTTTTTTGGTCCACAACTTGGTGCACATACCCTCATAGATGCCAAAAGAACCTAACATCAAACAATTAAATGGGTCATCAATGCTAAAATGTTGTAAGTGGGTTTCCACCATTAATGAAACAAACAACCAAATAAGCCTCCAAAAAATGTTTTAACTATTTTTCATGACAAGACTTGCCGGAGAAGAAGACCCGTTCTTGACATTTGCCTTTTTGAAGAGTTGCCAACCGTCGAAGCTTCATGCCGCATGCCACATCTCTAGCACCCTTCTTGTTTTCCTGGTAATTTTCCAACGAGAAAAGGAAAATATCATCAGAAATAAAACGCACAGCCAATAAGAAAAAAAGAAAGCAAAATTATATAATTCACTTTACTAGGAAAATTTCCTCAAAACATAAGTTAAAGTGAGGATGCACTAGGGGAGAGGGCCCAATAGTTGATCGGGGTCCAATAGTTGATCACTCATTTGTGAATATATTATCCACTCTTACCATATATTTTCACTATATATTGTAATTAAATAATCTGCATGTAAATCAAAAAAATTCCAAATGTTGATAAAAATGGACCAATACTTGAACACATGCGAACCTATAAATGTTATATTAAAAACACATAAATAAATTCATAAACAAGTGAAATAAATAACTTTTTTGTCTCCAATAAAATATCATAGCTATCTATTATATGTGTGTCACTTAAAAAATAATATGCTCACTTAATAAAATAGGATGCTCACTTAAACAAGTATTGTTATCTTAGTGTACAAATAATATTCTTATGTGTAAAACTATTGGGATACCAATGTATATGAATTAGAGTATTTCATATTAACAATTTTTCTTATGAAAAATATAAAAGGTTAGCCCTGACAACTATTGGTCCCTCTCCCCTAAATGCCTTGTATTTTCCCATGAGATGTGTGAGATTGTAAAAAAGTTTAAGTGTTCAACTATTGGTCCCTTTGTGTTGGATATAAGTTGTATATTGTATAATAATGTGTTATTTTTATATCAACAAATAATGTTTTGTGTTGAAGTATTAGACCTTTTATGTTGGATATAAAAGTTAAGTATAACAAATATTTATGATTACTAATAGGTATTTGGTCCATTTAACTTGCATATCTGTTATATTTTATATAGAAATACAATATTCTACTAATAACAAATGACATTTTTAAATTCAACGACTAGGGATTATTAGATTAAGTTTTGGTCGAATCTTTAAAAAGTCATCTGTTAGACACGTTTCACTAGGCATGCTATTTTAACGAGTTGCGTGATGAATCACACCTTCAAACCTTAGTTGTAGATAGTTAAGTGTACATTTTACATTTCTAAAAAAAACCGAAGGTCTTACGATATTCCATGCAATGGCTATATATTGATGAAGTTAACCCTCACAACTACTGATCCCTCTCCCCTATATCGAAGAAGCAAAGTAATATACAAATTCTACTAAAAAAACATTTGTCTCCTGCCTTAACGGCAGGGACTAATAATTCAACTGTGAAATTGCTATCAACAACACAAAACTAAAACTAAACTGAGAAATGCGTTCATTCTGACAACGTCGGAAAGAAGAGGGGTCCTTTCGGCGGCGGTTGATATTGACTTACTCTAAAATGTTGTTAAAAGTAGATTCCACTGACCTTCTTTAAATGTTGTTCAGCGACAGGATGATTAATTGGTTTCGCACAATATTCCCTGCATTTGACATTCATTGTTTACCGATGATTGCTAAATTAAAAATTTATTGGTGTTCCTCTTTGCCCCTCCTTCATGCCGACAACAAATAATCTTCCCACAAAGCCAGCCATCTGCGATGTACGAACATTAAAGAATCATCGCAGTGGTCGGATGCAACTTCTGTGAGGTTTCCAATGGATTTAACATATATCATGTAACATTATATAAAAGGTAAAACATTGTTCTTTCATTTTTTATTGGGTCACTTAATTGCACATTAATCAATTCCAAATCAAAGCTAAAAGTAACCAAAACTGTTGGGCATTGCAATTTTTGAGGTTGGAAACGGCTTTCTGCGGCAATGGATTCTGTTGGCAGGCAAGTCATCTCTCCACCAAGAATTCAATCCGATCTCTATTCCTTTGAAAATGTAGATCAATTGTAAATATGTAAATACTGTGAAAAGAAGCTACATTGAAGCAATTGTCTATGTAAATACTGGTCTAATAATGTAAAGTAGTCGAGAGAGAGACAGCAAAAACTCTGTAACACTATTGCTCAATTTAAAGCTTGTAAAATCCAAGATCTAAGACAAATAAAATGTAGTACAAGATAGAGCTAAAGTCGATCATAGATTCATTGGAGAATTAAAGTACATATAGGCAGAAAGTGCACATAAGTCCAACAATGAAAAGAGGAAAAAAATGGAGTGGTGACAAAATTGTCCGAGAAATTAGGATCATATGTCATAAAGAAATTAACACATCTCTAATAGACTTCTAAATGATGACAACTTGTGTAAACAAGTATCAAAAGATAATAAAGGACTTATTAGACTTAATAAACCTAATTGTAACTGACAGAACTTTATCACCGCAATGCTCAATTTGCATCCTTGCTATAATTTATCACACTTTTGGGTTGTTCTTCGTTGTTATAATTTGCTCAGCATCGTTCAATTTAGATTTTTTTTATTACAAATTACTTTCACAAATGGTATGAGGTGGTACTGCAAAATACAAGAATCTGTGTAGTACAAATGTAAACTGATTCCACGTCACCATCGACGAATTGTTTTTTGTTTGAGGAATACGTTTAAAAAGGCGAGACTGAATCTGAGAAAGAGATCACGAAACCATCTGTAAACAGCTACGCTAATTTTGTCTTTTCGAAAAGTCTTCCTCAACAGCCAAGCTTAAACGTCGGCTCCATATTGTCTTTTATTTTATTAAGATAAATTACCAAACTATCTTCATTGTTTTTTTTTTCTTTTAAAAGCTTATCAGAGTCATTTTTTATGATCTCTCTTTAAACGTCAGTCGGCTTCGGCTTTTAAAATGGTAAATTTTGCTAACAAGTGTAATGATATTGATTTCCTCTCCCACAATAGGCAGAATTTACTAGAGTAAATTTTCTAATTTGAATGAATTTTTCCATATTGTAAAATATCTATTTCATTTATTATTAAAAGAAATGCATACAATAAATTATTTGGGTCTATATTACCATCAATGTAATATTGATATAATTAATTGATCTACAAGAACACGTTTAATTAGATAAAGTTACAATATTCCTTGATACTCTTTTATGGTAAATTTAAACTAGAATAAATTATGTCATCTGAATAAATAACTAATTAAACAAAATTACATAAGTAGACAAATTAGCAAATGCTAATAAAATAATTAATGCATTCCACAATAGTTAGCTTTGTACCTAAGAATGTGTTTGGTAAACAATAGTAAAACATACTGATTCAACTAGTCTAAGAGTGGACAAGATGGTCATTTTGTTAAAGATAATGGGTTTCACCTCTCAATGTATATTCATCTCTCTTGCATTTCTCACATAGCCTTCTTCGGGGGCGATGAAACAAACACTTAGTTCAGTTTCTACGTAAAATAAAAAAATATGTTACTAACCAATTATGGAGAGGTGACAAAAAAATTGACAAATAACAAGATTTTTCTTGACAATAATAAGCAAAAACTATAACTAGCACTTGCACCCAAAGGAGGTGCAAGGGATTCGCCAATAGGAATATATCTGTTAGTCGTTATAAACTGGATGTTTATTGTAATAGTTGATAATTCGGTGATCTTTAATATGCTTACACATTTTGATCTTGTGATAACATATAACACAATCTTTATTTATGCATTCATGTTTATTAAAGATTTATCTTATGATATAAATTGCTTAATTGCCTTTATTTTTTATTATATTATGATCATAGAAGCCTTATCATGCCATTAATATTTTTACCATTATGTTGTCATTTATATGTTGAAATTTATGTATTGTTCTTCTAGTGCTATCTTATTGATTGAAATTACACCAGGGAATCATTTGCCTTCCCTATGTGTATACACCTACATATTAATCCATTAGATTGTTGCTTTTATCAATATCATCTTGTGCATCATTTTTTATTTCCTCCCTTTCATACTTTGTATCTAACCAAATTATAGGGGTTCATATATATTATCACTAATGTTTCTTTATGATTAAGATTTTATATGGTATCTTGTGCTAGATAGAAGCACAACACCTTATCTAAGAAAAATTTGCCAGATAAAAGCACAACATCTTATCTATGAAAAATTATATTATTCTATAATGATAATCTCACATTTTAGAAAAAAAAAAAAAGGTTAGCAATTCACATTATTAGACTACGTGGATGAAATTTTGAAATGTAAAATCATATTAGATTTACATGAACATGAATGTAGAGGTGGAGTGTAATGGTGAAATTAATACAATATCCATTTCCCATTTAATTTCTTGCCTACCTAAATGGGATTGTCTTAATGCATTAACATATTCATGAGTAACATACTCTTATACTAAGCTTGACTCCAAATGATCCCGATTCTTAAATATTTTAAATTCAATTTCCAATGTAACACACATTTGCATAACATATTGCTATACATTATAAGATGTTTATGTGTTATGGCATGCTCAGTAATCTTAAATTGAAGTCATATATTGACTTATTAGGTCATTAATAAGCAATTATTCTCTCTTTTTTATGAATAAAGGTTTGAATTTTCATTGGATTCATGTGTTTTCTTTCATTGTTATTTATTCCACATAGATAACAGTCCCCAAAGATTATTAACAAACTCTTACAAAGTGGGTAGGAACTCCAAGTCAAACAGTATATATTCTTGAAAAAACACATGATTTTGTTTAAGAAAAAAACATACACATATTAAGTACCAAAAGTATTCCTAAATATTTGTAGACTACATACTACATACTACATCAAGTCAACCAACAATGAAAATCTTCGGCCTCAACCAAAGAGTAAAGTAAAAAACCAAGCTACCAAAAACCCTCACTCAAAATTGATTTGATAATTTCTTAATTTTTTTTAAAGAAAGCAATTAAACATTTCCAAATTGGTTCTAGGGATGCCTAGGAGATAATGGACATTTTTTTAATGCAAGCTAAGTTAACAATGCCCTGTAGATAATGGATAATACTACAATCCAAAATCTCACCATTGTCTATACAACACCTAAAATAATAATTATTAATTAATTAAAAATTAAAGTATTCAATACATAGATGTTGTCCAAAATATCAACTACCTAAATAAACCTATAGAAGAAATATTTACAAGAAGGAAGCATAATCTCACCATATTGAACAGAAAGAACCCAAGAAAGGACCTTGGCAATGGAATAGACATTACTTGAGAAAAACCAAGATAAATCAACCAATCTAGAAGGCTCAGATTACCATAATATATTGGAGATTAGTCAAAAAAAAATCCAAGGAGAAGGATGGATTATTACAATTTTGTTGTTTTTGCATCTGAAATAGAGGATGGTTGGCCTGAGCTCCAATCCATGTTTTTGCAGAGTAACTTTTTCTTTGGAGGAAACCTCTAAATGATGCAATGCCTGTGTCATGTTCATTTTTTATGATTGTATAAGAATGTGCTAAGTTTTTATAGTTTTCTTCAAGTTGGGAAGCATTGATGGCCCCTTTTTTAGTTTTAAGGTTCCACTCTTTTTACATTGGAGTCCAGGGCCATTTTCTTTATAGCAATTGAGGAAGGTTTAGAAGTTACCAAGTTTTTCTAGGAATGATGGGGTGGTTTTTCCCTATTTCGCCACACCCTAGACACCTTATACATCCATCGCAAGAGCATGCCCCAAAAAAACCATCCTCAAGTCCAAATCCACGAACAACTGCATGCTATTGAGCAAGTTTTTTATTATTCTAGAGATTATGGTTGGAATTTTTTTAACTCCTATTAGCCATTTCCTTCTTGTGTACAAATGGAACCAACAATGAGCTTGTTGATGTCAAAACAAGGCCTAAACCAAAATATTAAATGTAAATGCATTTGGTTGAATTTTTCTACTTCACATTTCCCTATTGATGCAGTCACTTAAAAAGATCAGAACACAATATCCACAAATTAAAATGTTTATCAGAAAACATAATGCCTATCATACATTATTTAGTATTCCATTGTTGTTGCAAAGAACTTAAAAATTCATAACCCAACAACCTCTATTTGAAACATAGAAGACAATCTATAACTTCAAGTAGAGTGGTTGAGAGGAACAAAATTTTGATCCAATGCCATTGAGCTTGAAAGGTTATGCTTGTGTTTTGATTTGTAGGTGTCTTGTTCTGATCTAGCAGAACATTTGACTGTTGATACAGAGATTTAATAGTATGAGAAAGAAATACATGGAATTAAAAACACTATGCAGTAGTGTCCAGACACGTGATATGATGTCCAACTATGAAATTCTAAAATTTTTACTCACAAAACAATGTCCATAATATTGATTTGAAAAATAGGGGATTGATTTGAAAAATAGGGGATTGTGTATATCCCTCTCTCTTGTGTTTCAAATGTTGTGTATATAGAATAAACAAGGTCTCTGACTGTTTGAAATCTATCTCCCATAAAATCTATATGAAATGTTTCTCCCATAAAATCTATACTCCCATGTATCCCCTACAACAGTGTGTGGATCCTGCAAAAAGAACTATGTATGCTATAGGATTTTCCTGATTTGATCACAACCAATATTATTATTTAAATGGCTGCAAAAAGCTTGTGTCTCTTTTTGGGTTCAACATTATTAGCTTGGATGTTCACATTCCTAGTTAGAGATCCTTTATCCCGTGGCTGCATTGAGATCCTTCTTAACTTTACAAAGCTATCACTTCATTACACAAATCCACTCTCTATAGTTGTAATTGTAGCATTGATAGATTTTATAGGCGAGAAAACCAAAATCCATATCGCAATCTTGCCTCTCAATATGGGAATGGGACATTTCTTCGCAATAGCTAAGTTTGCAAATTGCCTCTACATGTTTGAGGGCTTCTCCATCACCTTCATTATTAGCAAGTGGAGGTGGGTCAAATTGTGTGTTTAAGTGGTTTGTAGGCCATGCCTCATTCTTGAGGGGAACGTCAAGGATTCTGATAAACACCTTTTCTAAACTAGAGGAGGATGCCTTGGAATCCCTTGAGGTGGTAGAAAACCCATCTATCTATCCAATAGGCCCCTTGATGTTCCCTAATTCTGATGTTCCGGATGAGTCAAGCTGTCTGGAATGGTTAGATCAACATTTAGAAGTAGAGCCATTTTGCCAAGGAGAAAATTATTGATATGGCGATTGGACTCGAAGCCAGTGGCCACTGCTTCTTCTAGGTTCTTCATGGATATAGGCTTGAGGATTCTTCTTCTCCAAAAACAGACATTTCTCAGCTTCTACCAAAGGGTTTTGAGATTGGAACTGGGCGATTTCCATCATCTTCATCACACTCCTTATAATTAAAATTTGTGTTAATCCGAGCTGCCTTCTTCGCAAATCAGACAACCCTAGCCGCAAAGGCACAGGGGATTCTTACAAAGGTGAGAACAATTAGGTTTAGAATCACACAGTGGCAAGAAAAAATGGTGGCGTAGTCTGCAGTGAAGGTTGTGGTGCACTTACAGGCTTGGGAGACTCTGTAAACATTCTCCCTATGCTTCTCTCTGTTCGTCGTGCTCTTCTCTTTGGCTTAAATTGTAGGCCTATTTTCTAATAAATTGTATTGTAATTGGAGGAAGAGACAATGTGGAATGGCCGGTTGTGGAGTCAACTCGAAACTAGTGAACTAATTAGGTCACTTGTATTCGGAGCGTCAGACATGTATTAGGTGAAACCTCACGTAATATAGCCTATTAGATAAAAAATAAGCTACACATGGTTGATATGGCTGCTAATAAAAATCAAAGGTTGTATAGTAAGAGAGGAAATTCATCCAACTTCAAGCATTTAACCTAAGGGTTTTCCAAGTATGGGTCCTAACAAAGCCCAAACTTTGTTAAGGATCTTTGTTTTTGATAGAAAAAGCAGCAAGAGGGTGCTGGCCCATGGAACAAAGGACTAGTAGCACATTAACAACATATTAATGGAACTAGTCAAAGCTAAAAACATTTTAGCAGGATATCACAAACACCAATTATAGTTCTGCCTCTATCAAAAACAAAAGTGACAGTTCTACTCCAAGGGATTAAACCAGAGTAATTGCTATCATCACTAGCATAAAAAGTATTGTCAATAAGCCTTGCAGGGCTCAACCAACCAAAATAAAAAACTTAAAATTAACCCTAATCACAGAACAGGGGATCCGAGGGTCAAGCCCAGCCAAAATAACCTGAACTATAGACAGCAGCATTAGTTCTTCCCTCCCAGTTGTTTAGACAGCAAGGATCTCTCCCACTCCTCCTGAAGAAATAGAAACAGATCCTTGTTATCCTTGTTCGCTTCCAATTTTCCACCTGCCAGCTTTTCCTTCAAGCGTGAAATACTTCATGATAATGAGACAAATTTTTGGCCAGAAGTCCGGCAGCTCTTCTCTGTTGAAACCCCCCTATTTCCTAACCGGCAGCTCCCCATCTTTGAAAAATTGTTTTAGGCTGGTAGGGTCGGCAGTTTGACTGGTCTTTTTGTACTTTCTCCCCACCATAGAGAGCCCCGTAGCCTCTGTGATGACCTCCTCATTGAGCTGGAAGTGAATGCCCCCAACCGAGACACTTCTATTGTTCCAGGAGGAGATGAACTGTTTAGATATTCTCTCATCATGTCCACCTTTCATGTGTTCCATGAAACCCCAAATGCTGGTTTCCTTGCAATAATGGGTGATCAGCAGATCAGAAGTAAAGGCTTCATCCATATTATCAGGTTCAATACAGAGAATATTACCCCCCATTTCAAAGGTCTGCTCTTCAAGCATTGGAATATCCTTGGAGTCTGAGAGCCAACTGTTGTTGCAGGCTATATAAAACAACTCTCTTTTACAAATCCATTTCAAAAAAAGCTTATACATAACTTGTCAGTTTTGAGAATTTTGGAGAATGGGCTCTATACCGTCAAATCTAATGGATCTCCAAGTATCATAAATAGTAATAATAGAATTACTACCATTAATAGCCAAAAACACCTTTTGACACTGACAGCGATCACTCCACACGATCAAAAGGTAATGATAGAACTTTATGGGAATTTGAGTTTTGCCTTTCATAATCACACAAATCACTCAAACACGCCAGCACGTGATCGAGGAGGGGTTCATAATAAATAAGCCAGCCTGACACATTTAAACTATAGTATTCATTTCTCCCACAATGAGTTGCTGAGTCATCGGAGGTAAATCTCCAACTAACATCCAACTATTTAGTTTGGTTTGCTTTAGACCAATTGTTGCCAATGAGTCAGCAACCGAGTTTCCCTCTATGTAGGTATGGCCTATAGTCATATGTTGGAAGCTCTCAAGAAGCTCGCAGATCTCCGTAATGATAGGTTTGGCCCACCACCCTGCACCAGCTCCACTCTTGAATGCCTCTATTATCACTTTGGAATCCCCCTCGATTTCTAGCTGTCTGAAGTTCATCTATTTTGCAAGTTTAATCCCCTAGAGAAGGGCAGTCCCTTCCGCCTAGGTGAAAATACAGTTATTGATTGGTCCCGCATAAGCCAGAAGGCAAGTGCCATGGTGATCTCTCAGCACTCCTCCCCCACCATGCCCAAGATTAATAACTTCCCCATCAAAGTTTAATTTTATTTTGCCTCTAGGAGGGGCAGTCCATTTGGTAGCTTTTCTGGCAGTCTTTTTAGCATTATCAAACCTAGAGAACCCACTCAGTAGGTTCCAGCGTTCAGCTATCTTAGCTTCCCAGGAAGCAGGAGGACTGGATGGGAGCTTCCATTTAGCCATCCTGACATTTTCACTCAGGAGCTTAGTTTTGATAAGGAGACAGGTTTCAGGCTGGATGCCTTTCTCCCTGAAGATCCTGTTGTTTCTTTCCTTCCATATGGACCAGCATATGTGCGGGGGAAGCATACGCCAGAGGAGTTGGAGCAGAGGGTGATTTGAGGGGGATCTCCAGTTAACGAATTGGTGCACCTCCCCATCCAAGGCCCACAAGATACCCAATCTGTCAAAAATTCCTTGCCACATGCTGGTAGCATAGTCACAGTGGATGAAGAGATGGTTTACTGTCTCTTCCACCTTCTCACATAGGACACATCTGTTTTCCATTGAGAAGCCTCTTTTAGTAAGATTATCTTGGGTTAGGATCTTACTGTGCATTAGGGTCCACCAAAAAAAGTTTATTTTAGGCGTGAGCTGGGGAATCCACACCTTCTTCCAGTCGCCTGGGTTGCTCTCCTCCTTAAGAAGCAGGTTGTAAGCAGTTGTAACTCTGAAAGCACCAGTTTGGTGGGGGTCCAGATAATAGAGTCATCAACCTCATAAATTCTGATACTAGTTAGGTTGTCCATAAGATCCTTGGCCATGTGTTGTAGGTCTAGTCTGTCCCTTAATTGATTAGGTAAATCAGCCCAAACTCTTCCGTTGGTGTAGTTGGAAGCTCTAAAACCCAGGCTAGGTCTAAGGTAGTCCATAAGTGGTTTGAATTTATGACCCAGATGAGGTTGGTTCATGATCCAATGGTCATTCTAGAATCTAATGGACCTACCATTACCAATTTTCCAAAAAGCCCCTCTGGACAGGAGGGGCTTACACTTGCAGATGTTTATCCAGAGTTTGGATCCACTAGGGAGGTCACTGTTGTGGAACATCATTCCGTAGGGGTGGCTTTGGAGATATTTGGTTTCCATTATTCTACACCAATCCACTTTTCCCTCAATGAGCTTCCAAGCCACCTTTGTAGTAAGGGCCTTATTCATCAGACCAATTTTTCTAAGGCCAAGACCTCCCAATCTTTTTGAGAGGGAGCCAGTGTCCCAGTTGACAAGCAAAATCCTCTTTTTCTCTTCAGACCCCGCCCACAAAAAGTTTCTCTGAATTTTTTCTAGTTTTTCGGCCATATTGCTTCTGATTTTGAAGAGGGATAGGAAGTAGATAGGGATCCCCTAGAGGGTAGAAGCAACCAATTGAAGTTTTCCAGCATTGCTTAATATCTTTCCTTTCCAGCCAGCGCGTTTCCTCTGGGTTCATTCCAGAATAGAGTTCCAAAATTCATGGGATACCTCTTTCACCGTGAGGGGAAGGCCAAGGTAAGTAGAAGGGAGCGAGGCTACCAGGCACCCTGGAATTTGAAGCACCTTATTTTGTAATTCCACTGGAGTATTGAAGAAGAATAGGAAGATTTTTTGATAGTTAATACATTGACCCGAAGCCCAAGCATAACAATCCAGAGTTTGTTTCCATTGC
The DNA here is from genome assembly GCA_018584345.1 of Thuja plicata. Taxonomy (NCBI): domain Eukaryota; kingdom Viridiplantae; phylum Streptophyta; class Pinopsida; order Cupressales; family Cupressaceae; genus Thuja; species Thuja plicata. Next base: position 506,921 of record MU224472.1, read on the forward strand.
CTGGCCTCAATAACAAAAGAATACCTGAAGAGGAAAGTGTCATCCACAAATTGTTCCAACACCACCTGAGGGTGAGTGGAAGCAGGTTTGATGCCTTTTGTCCTTCTGGTAGCGGACAACATACCCATAGTCCTGCTAAGCACATCAGCCACCATGATAAAGAGGTAAGGAGAGAGAGGGTCTCCCTGTCTAAGACCTTTCTCAGGAGTAAAATGGCCACCAGGGGAGCCATTAGTTAGGATAGAAAAGCTAACAGTTTGAGTACACTCTTTTATAATTCGGATAACCTTTTCATTAAAGCCCATTTTAGCAAGAATTTTGAGCAGAAAAGACCAGTTAACTTTGT
>MU224472.1:512763-523259 GCA_018584345.1 Thuja plicata
TATATATATATATATATATATATATATAGGAGGGGATAGGAAATTGTTCACTACACATCTAAACACCACAAACATTAAATGAGGGGTTTCGACAGTGATTTTTTTAGTGGTGACTCTTTTCTACTTGACAAATAGTTTTTATTAGACAAATTAATTTTGGTAAATACAATAAATAGTTAGAAGACCAAATCATCAAGAATCTATTATTAATAAGTCAAATAAAAATTAATACTTACCTTAAACATAATGACCCTTTTAAATTGTAGTTTCTAATTCATTGGAGATGTCAAATAGGATCCAATTTCTCAAAATTAGTAAATGTCACTTATTAGAATGCATAAGAATAATATCATGGTTTCACAATTTATCTAGTCTAACAACTAGAAAATAAACCTAGAACATCCAGATTTCTATTGATGAATGTTAGTAAGCGAATGAACACTATGACAACAATTACAAACCACAACAAGTGACTATAAGAAGAATGCAGGGTTCCAAATCAATATCGAGAAGAGAAAAGATAAAAGTATTATAAATGAAATGTAAGTCTCTATATATGATAGGAGAAGAATATGAAATGATAAATATATAGATAGAGATGGAAATATACTTGTATCCAATTAAGGTAAACTTTGGATTTTTCCAATTATTATATCATGTTGTCCCATGGTATGCGATGAGGAAACTTGTCATAGTTGAATTTGATTCTCTCCCGTTGATGCAGAAGAAGATTCTCCCCTCATATGCACACAAAACTTAGATGCAAATAATCAGAGAGAATCACTACTTTTCACACAAATTTAAGAATTGCAACAACATCCTCTAATTTACTCCCATCAAACTTGCCAAAGAAAACCAAATTTACATTCCATGATCTTTCACTCGGCCTCTCTATGGAAATTCCCTAACCTCTCATTCGGTTTCCGCATAGCACCTGCTTCTTTCTATTCCTGACTTTCCTTAATATGTTAGACAGAGTATGATAACTCATGCAACCGCCACACACCTGTCTGTACTATCTTTCTCTACACAGACCTTCCTCCTATCTGCGTAACTACATCAAACCCAACTCCCTTGCCTCAATCAGATTTTGTTCCCTCCTAATATATTATCTAATACCATTTCCTTAAATAGTTAAAAACAAAATACGATGCCATTTCTCATTCTCACAGTTAAATTGGAGGTTTGTTCACCTTCCCCTTCATATTTCTTACTACGAATCTCAGATGGGGCATATCAGTTTTTGACTTCCATGGTGGTATTTTGGCTTCCCAATAATCAGTTTTCATGCATTTTCATCTATTTTCTTCTAAGACTACGTGGTTTTACGATCTCTATTCTTTCGCCATTCAATTACATTTTCTTAGAAGTACCAATAATTTAAAAAAATGACGCCTCTTTGAGGTATTTAAAAAAAATTAAATTAAATTAAATTAAATGTCATAGCTATGCTTCCACATTTAAGGGTCCGTTTGGTACCAGGCATTAACCTGGAATAAGCATTAGTTAATGTTAGAATAATTTAATTCTCTGATTGTGACATTTTTTGAATTCTCAAATTACAAAATTAATCCCCATTTTGAAGCCAATGCTTGCATTAATTAATTCTAAAAAAAAGTTGGAATTCATTTCTTATTCGAAAATAAGCTATTTATGGATTAAAATTTATTTATTTTTATTAATTTTTATTTTTATTTTTATTCTTTTTTAATTTGCTTTTTAAATGTGGGTATGTATATATATACACATGTGTGTATATATACACACACATGTGTGTGTATATACACCCATGTGTATATATACACATGTGTGCATATATACACACATGTGTATATATACACACATGTATGTGTATATACACACATGTGTATATATGCGTGTGTATATATACACACATGTATATACACATGTGTATATACACATGTGTATATATACACACATGTGTGTAGATATGTGTATATGTGTATGTGTATATGTGTACACAAGTTAAAAATACATATTGTTCAAACTAATTTTAAAAATGAAAAATAATCCTTATTCCAAATCTACAATATGGGATCCAAACGCAGAATAGCTTATTCCAACATTCATTTTTAGGATTAATTAATCCGAGAATAGGTCCTTATTCTAGAATAGGCCTATTCTAGATAAGTTAATGCCATGCACCAAACGGGCCCTCAGACATACACGGTCGGCATTACATTTACAATTGCATCAGACAAAATCTAATCAGATTTATGATTTGATAGATGTCCATGCCCATCATTCTTCCATGCTGAACAGAGAACCAATAATAATTGAAATAGATATTAGAGATGCAAATAACAAAACTGGTGGAGAGAGCCAAACCAACCAAAACTCAAAACAAACAAAAAGAAACTAAATGTTTTTGGGTGGTGCTTATCACTAGTTTGCCTGGTGCTCTTGCATCAGACACATCAGGTAAATAAAATGGTCCATGAGTTGAAAACTCAAGAAAATTTGGAAGCCTTTCCTCTCTAATCAAAATCTGCTCCTTGTCCATGGAAGTCTCTCTCTTTCTCTTTTGTTCTACTCAACTTCATCACATAAACCATCTTCCTAACCATCACTTTCTTTTGGATTTTTATCCTCTTTTTCCTTATTGTTTCGTTGTGATGAACTGGAATATAGTATAGCCTTTTCTCTTGAAATCGCCCCTTTGAATATTTGCACATCATTGTGTACGACCCCATCTTCTTTTTGTATTTGTTGCTTTCTAGCACTATAACAAACTATGGAACTTGATTCCTTGTTTTGGTTCTCCTTCTCCCTTAGTGGATTCAACATATACATTTGACCATCTATCTAGATGGTGTACACATTCTTACAACCATCATAAATGGTCTTCCTGTCAAATTCCAATGGCCTTTTGAATAACACATGAAAAGTACTCATAGGCAATATATCACACAACACATCATCTTTGTTGGAACCAACCTAAAAATTAATCAAACATTGCTCACTTACATTCATTTCATGTTCCTTTTGTAGCCATAAAACTTTGTACAGACTAGGATGCCTACACCCTTTCAAGCCTAGCTTCTCTATCGTCTCTTCTGAAACTAAGTTATACATATTACTGGATTATCTACTACAACTTTGTAACACTTACATCCATCCTTGAACATATTCTAAAGAGATTCCTCCTTTGGGATGTTTCCTCTTCCATCACCTTTGGATTCACCAACACTCTCCTCATCAATATAGTTTCACCATCTTTTAGATTTCCCCTTTCATGGGTGCTTCACTTTCCTCCTTATCCTCTTGTGGAAAATGATTCATTGTTGCACTTTTCTTGCTCCTTTCTTGTAGTTGGGGACATTCAAAAGCATGATGACCAACTTCTCCACACTCGAAACATGTACCATGTGGTGCAAGGGCATACAAGTGTACCTTCATCCTCCAGGATGGTCAAAGTAATAATTGTGTCTTATTTTGACTCTTTTTTTTGTGTGTAATCAAGTCTTTTTAGACCATTTTATGCTTATAAGTGCCTATTAAGTGATAGGATTTCAAATTGTCAAAGTTGCAAAAAAGTTGCAATGTTGTCAAGCAACTTTTCATATTCTTGTCTTGGAAAGCATTATTTATTTTTTTTAGTTCAAATTCAAAAAGTATTGTTGTTGAAAATTAGGAAATGAAGATCCATGATTTGTAAACTCTTTTCCATTGATAAAAAAGGTGGTTTTTGAAGTTTGGAGATGGAATGAATAAAAAGAAGATTGTTTTTCCTACATTTTTCTAACGTTTATTGCTTCTATATGCTTTGGTATGGTTCTATATGGATAACTTTGGGCTCCAAAAACTATTTGATAATGAAAGTGTTAGAATTAAGGCAGCACAAGAAACTGAGGGGGGGACGGGGGGTGAATCAGTTGTGTCCCAATATTGTTAATCTTTATCCAACTTATAATAATGAATGAAGGAATATTAATTAAATAATATGATTTATTTAATTAATTTCAATAAGATAGGGAATAGTTAAATAATGATTAATTATTTAATTACTTTATAGGTCAATAACTGATGAAATATTAAATAATTAATTAAAATCACTTAATTTAAGAATTTATAGAAAAATGATGATTTTGAATTTAGATTATAGTGAGAAGACGCCAATTAATTAAATAATAAAGATTATTTTTAATAATTAAAGAAGAATGTTAGTAAAATTATTGTGTTAAAGAAATTTGGTCATTTTCAAGTGTCTGCATTTTTCCCCTTTGATACAATGTATTTTAGGCATTGTTTCAAAGAATAATTGATAAAAATCATGCCCTGGTATGCCCCTATGAAAGAGTGTGAGTGAGCAGTTATTATGGTGCCCCCTCAAGGAAAAGAGTGAAAAATGGAATGATGGGCTCGTTTTGTTGACATCATGACCAGGATCACAACAAAACTTATGAATCAGAAAACAAAGGTCACACGTGAAAGTTATGGATTCAGGAAGGTGAAAGTCATCATGACCAATAGAAATGCAAGGTTGGCATGTCCATCGAGGTGGGCTAGGGTGGGTATAAAAGGGATTTGGAGGGTCATTTTAAATTCACTGTGCACATTCATCTTTGAAAAGAAAGCAGTGGATGGAGCATCTTATGTGTGATTTAGAGTGTGATAGCAGGCTATGAGGATGGTGTGCATATCAGCGATCGAGTCAAGACGTATCAACGGCCAAATAATTCCCAACCTCTGGTAAGTTTCATACTTTTTGCATTTAATTTGCCTCATTTATCATGTCATTTCCTAGAATAGGTCAATTTAAGGCAGGCTAAACTGCCACACTTGTGTGTCACAATTGACGCACTTGTAGGCATAAAGTGTCATAGCTGGATTTAAATGCAGTTTAAAACTGGTTCGCACTTGGATAACGAATGAAACACTTGATGTGTTTGTTCACCACACTTCCTTGTCATAAAAAAATAGTTTAATCCATCCACACTTGATTGGTGAGATGAAAAATGAAAAGTCTAGGTGGTATGAATGCATGTTTTAACTTCTTTTGGACATTTTCCATAATCGAATGAATTTTTACTTTGCATGTGTATGTATGAAATAGCTGAGATGTATGATAGACCTAATTTGAATTCATGTAGACTAATTGTGTGACTTTATTTCATATGTAAATTAGGGATGATGTTCTCGTGACACAGGAGAGTCATCCTAATCAACTTTCACAGACATATATTGATTGATGAGGAGCACGAACACCTAGATAGCCTTGGATTGTTACATATTACCTTGATGCCAAAGATTAGGGCAAATAGGGGCCTCATTACCATCTTGTGTGAGTGATGGCACTCAGAGACGTCTTCCTTCCACTTACCTACATTGGAGTGCATAGTGACTTTAGAGTATGTGTATTGGATTTTACGGATTCCTATTCATGGTGAGAGGGTTACATACTTATTCTGGACTGGGAGAGAAGCATTGTGAGACCTATTTGATTTCTCAGTAGATGAGTTAGATATTCATAGATGAGATCAAACGGAGGAAAGACATGGTAGGATACGATGTGTACTTTGTGATGCTTTGTACAATGGTCACTGGGGTTTTGGTACCAGATAGGAGAGGACATGAATTTCCTATGAGGTGGGGAGAGATTGTTAGTGAGATGTGGCAAAGAGGTACTATGTATGTATGAGGACCATGTGTTTTAGCCATTTTATATCCTCAACTTCATGACATTTCTTACCATGGATCACAGAGCCTGGGATGTAGGGTCACACTTTTACAGGTGTGGTCTTTTGAGCAAATAGTTTTATTTCACCCAATTTTTTACACACCGGTGATACAACCAAGAAAAGCATACGTCTATTATTATGAGGAATTTGTTCGCACACATGTGGGGCACACCAGATACTGGAGACATTTATTAGATACTTTGAGGGAGTTTAGATGGAGAGCATACATTGGATGTGTAGACACCCTAAATTGGTCAAGATCAATCAAATTCAAATCAAGTATTTGGAGATGAAAGAATGAATTAATTGAAATGAAGGCTATTGGATTAATTAAATTAAAAAGATCAAATAATTGTGCAACTGATTTTAATCAATTAATTGCATCTTTTACAATGATTACTCTAAAGGCAGGAATTTTGCATGATCTTTCCTTCGGTGCTATCTGGGAAGCATTATAAATTGGAAGCCTTGACCAGTTACAAGCTACCAAAGGCCAGATATTTTCCAAATGGCCTCCTTTCAAGTTTATTGTTGCTAACCTTTAATTTACAGATATTAGGTGTGCATATAGATTTTATTAATTAATACTAATGGAAGAAGGTTCACTCACTTTCATAGAGGTAACTAAGAAAATAGAGGAAGAGTAATGGTTAGCTTTTATTCTTTAATCTTCTCCACAGTAAATTATAGGATTTCTCACATTCATTACTTACTTACATTCACTTACTCTGGTATATATATACATTTTATATTTATGTATATATATAAATATATATTTACATACATATACACACACAGACATATATATGTGTGTGTGTGTGTATGTATATATATGTATGTATATATATATATGTATATATATATATATATATATATATACATATATATATACATATGTATGTGTGTGTGTGTGTGTGTGTGTGTGTGTGTATAGTCAATGGTAGTTAGCTATTTGGGGTCCATACCGATCGTGATATTCATTCTTCCAGCTTAGTATCAACTTTTTATAGTCTCCACCTGGGGTGGATGGCCCCATATTGTCATGATACAAAATGTTTAATGGCTCAGTGCAATTAGGAGCTTTACTAATTAGTAGATGGTTATTGTCCCCCCCCTTCCACACAATTACTGTGTTGAAACTAGACCCCGCAGAATAAATCTACTAAGCTCAATTTGTAGACACTCACACTCCACAGAAAACCTAAATAGGATGATTTAGGGACTTCTTAATGATTTATCATTCATGAAGGATTGGGTGACACATAACCTTAGATTGAATGGATGAAAATTGAATGGTTCAAAATTATGGATAACTGAATGATTAGCAGAGATAGATAGGAAAATGATTTCATGTGGACATATTATTACAAAAGATTTATCATTTAATTAACCCATTCAATTCCATACTTTTTTATGACCTAACATTAAGAATGGAGTAGAATAGATGTGTTTTGTTTGTGGATGACTTTTTCAGGGAAAGGCACTAAGGTGCTCTTTGAAGACACCAGAACTCAAGAGACCAAGGTTTAAGTCTTCAGGCATATCTGTAATTAAATTATAGAGTCGGTAATTAGGGGTAATACCCCTGGCTTCACTGTAATATAATCTCATTGTAACCCCATAGGGAATATCCTTCTTGTATTCTCTACTCCCAATCGATGCAAGAGGAAAATGTACATATGTACACCTGTAATATAATACATGTTATGTAATGTAATTATCTGGATAATCTGATCTGGACTACAAAGTCTTAGGCAAGACCATAGGTTTTCTTCACTCCATTCTTTCCTACCGGTGCCCACAGTGAATGGAGCATTTTACTCTTTTAAAATTATTTTTAATAAAATCGATGGCCTAGGCCTTTAATTGATAAAAAAAAATAAAAATTAATTGTATAGTTTAAATCAAATTTTATCCAATCCATTCAAGGGGATACATGGCTAAATTAAATTAATTATTAAATGCATTTGTTCTCACCCACCACAAAAAGAGAAAAACTCAATCAACCAATGAGGTGCAAGCATTTGAATCACATGGATCAAGGATAAATTAATTCTACAAGTTACTCATCTTGGAAGTGCATATTGACCATCCATATTTGTCTCTTTGTCCCAATATTTGAAACCATCAACTTGACTCAACCTTAATCAGGGTTAATTCACTCTACCGCCTACCCTTGGGAAAATCATGTTGGAGTTGATGAAAAACTATCAACCTTACAACTCCCAAGAATCACCTGCGTGCAAACACCTATCACAGAAAGAGAGAAGCAAAAGCTATGGAGGCCAAAAACAACAAATCTGTGAAAGAGGAAACATCCTCAATTGATTCAATAAAAATGGAATGGAATTACAAAAAAGGATGACATAATTACAAAGTGATCAATCCTTATAAAGGAGATCAAAACCCTGAGATGGGTGAAGAAACCAATGTTGGGTGAATAAACCAAGGTTGGGTGAAGAAACCAAGTTTGCATGAATAATTAATAAAAGAATCAATTATTGCATGCCTAAAGTTTAGCTTAAGTGAAATAGAGATAAAAGAGACTTAATAATTAAATCAAATAATGATTTAATTAATAAGTAAAAGGTGACTTAATAATTAAATCTATAATGATTTAATTAATAAGTGAAAATACCCTTTTAACTCTAACACCCCCCCTTAAGATAAACTTAGGGAGAAGCTAAAAAACCCTGAAACAACTACTGAAAGAAAGAAAGATGGGTCCCCACAACATGGCCTGATGAGGTACCCAAGTACAAAAAATCTCTGTAAATAGGAGAAAAGGAGAAAACCCAGTGGGAAAAACCCCTCTCCAAAAAGAGATGAAGTCTAGTAAAGGACTGAAGAAGCCTCCAAACTAGAGAATGTCCCAAAAAATAGGAACAAAGAAAGAATATGTAGAAGACCTCTAAAGCATGAAGCTGCAAAACACTGTCAAATAATTGCTTTGTATGAGTGCCCTCAAATGACACTACTCGAATCTGGATGGCAATCAAGGCAAACATCGAAACTCAAAGATACAAATGGAAAACACGCCAAGTCTAAAGCCTCCAAAATAGGAATGAAATAAGAGTGTCCATATGGTAAATGATCCATCTCACTAAAATGCATAGGTACCAGCCACTGCATCCGCCTAGTACATAGGAACAAATACTGAATACATAGCTCACTCCATCAAACCAAGGAAACATACGAACCAATAGTAATACCCCCCATAATGCTGATAGGGAGAGGTATAATAGATACACTGAGAGACTGCCAAGAAAAATTGCATGATGAAGAACGTACAAGCAGAAATAAAGTATGTGTCAAGGGTGATCAGTCACTCACACACATGAGGCTAATGTCATGGAAGGAACACTCACTTGACAAAGGTTCAAAAACCCCCCCATGGCACTTTATAAATAATGCGAGTACAATCAGGCACAAAACATGCAGGATCCAAAACATGCAAGATGGCACTTTATCTCAGTGCATTTGCAAAAAAGCTACAGAAAAAGATGTATACAATATCCACGAATGATTGAAAGCAAAAGAAACATATGTAACTACTCTCAAGGAGTCATCCCATGCACAGAAAATGATCCCAGGACCTGAAACATCCAAGATATCCACCAGATTGCAAAAATGCAAAAAACTGAATAAAAACTACCTGGAGAAAATTCTAGGTGTGAGACCCATACAAGAAGAAAGATAATAGAACCAGCTTTTCGACGCCATGCGGAAGTTGAAAAATGGAGTCTGAATGAGAAAAATATGGCTCCCGAAGTGCAAAATGGATTTCTGATTTTGACTACCAAAAAAGACTACAAGATGGAAAAATCAGAAAATCTAACCTCCATAAAAGCGTCTGGCTCGGAAAGAGCTTTCCGAAGATATAAAGAAGTTGAAAATCGGCCTTCGTTTGCTCCAGATAGAGTGAAAAAACCACATGTTGCTCATTATGGAAAAAAAAAAAGTTGTATGACGGTTTCATGACCGTCAAATTTAACCTCACTGTCAGACCTGTGACTGCTGACATTAGTGGCACAGAAATTGAGGTAGCACGCAAATTGAGATGGCAAGCAAATCAAAATAGTACACAAATTGAGTTGGCATGCAAATCGAGGTGGTACATAAATCAAGGTGACATAGAAATCAAGGCAACGTGAAAATTGAGGTGGAATGGAAATTGAGGTAGACTTTTGCCTCGTAAAATGTGCCGAGCGCTGTGCATGCAAAAAATAGTGCCCAAATTTCAAGTGTGTCCAAATTGGACATGCCTTATATGATAATTGGGTTTCTTGGGCCTTCCGGACACAACCCAGATGTCAGTTTTTTCCCAAAGTGCTCCAAAAAATAAATCCTCCCAAAATCTATGAAAATTTGAGACAAAAACCTCTCCAAAACATAGATTTAAAGAACAAGGCCAAATCTCTCATGAAGAGAACAGGGGCATGAAAGGGTGGAGCTCTGATACCATGTTGGAGTTGATGAAAAACTATCAACCTTACAGCTCCCAAGAATCACCTGCATGCAAACACCTGTCACAGAAAGAGAGAAGCAAAAGCTATGGAGGCTAAAAACAACAAATCTATGAAAGAGGAAACATCCTCAATTGATTCAATAAAAATTGAATGGAATTAAAAAAAAGGATTACATAATTACAAAGTGATCAATCCTTGTAAAGGAGATCAAAACCCTGAGATGGGTGAAGAAACCAAGGTTGGGTGAAGAAACCAATGTTGGGTGAATAAACCAAGGTTGGGTGAAGAAACCAAGGTTGCATGAATAATTAATAAAAGAATCAAT
>MU224472.1:523309-537105 GCA_018584345.1 Thuja plicata
ATAGAGATAAAAGGGACTTAATAATTAAATCAAATAATGATTTAATTAATAAGTGAAAGGTGACTTAATAATTAAATCAATAATGATTTAATTAATAAGTGAAAATACCCTTTTAACTCTAACAAATCACCCATTCACTTTTGCAACTTCATTATAGTTAAATTCTTGGCATCCATGCTTAGCATAGCTTGAGTTATTTAGCATTGTTCTTGCATCTTTAGTTTAAATTGCATCATAATTCATCATGTTTATAGCTTAATTTTTTTAATCATGTAGCTTACTCTTCAAATTCTCATTCTAGGATTGTCTCTTTAGGAATGCTTAAGATATGAGAGCATTGTTTTAGCTTCCTAGTTAGAGAGACATGAGATAGTTTTGATTTGATCAATTTTAGTAGTTAAGCATGTTAGATGTTTGAATCCTTTAAAAAATGATTAAATTGAGTTAATGTTTCATGAATATGCATTTAATTGTATATAATAACTATCCTATCATGTATATCCTAAGTAAATATAAGTCACTAGTGTGAATAAAATAGATCATTAGCTACCTAACTAAAAATACCTTTTTCACACTAAAGTTACTGACATCCATATTAAAATTCTTTAACATCTTATACTTTCACACTCAACAAGACTTTTTTAAACTACTTCTTTATGGGGCCAAAATTAGTGTTTGTTTTTTATAGAAAAAGCAGCAAGAAGGTGCTGGCCCATGGAACAGAGGACTAGTAGCACATTAACAGCATATTAATGGAACTAGTCTAAGATAAAAAAAATATTTTAGTAGAATATCACAAACACCAATTCTAGTTCTACCTCTATCAAAAACAAAAGTGACAGTTCTACTCCAAGGGATTAAACCAGAGTAATTGCTACCATTAGTAGCATAAAAAGTATTGTCAATAAGCTTCGCAGGGCTCAACCAAACCAAAATAACAAAATTAAAATTAACCCCAATCGCAGAGCAGGGGAACCGAGGGTCAAGCCTAGCCAAAATTACCTGAGCCATAGACAGCAGAGTTAGTTCTTCCCTCCCAACTATTTAGACAGCAGGGTTCTCACCCACTCCTCCTGAAGAAACAGGAACAAATCCTTGTTATCCTCGTCCGCTTCCAATTTTCCACCCACCAGCTTTTCCTGCACATTACAAAGGGTCATTGCCGAGGCATGCATGACCTTCAGGGAAAATTTGTTTTTCCTCATGTAGTGGTTCATCAGGTCTTGCATATTCTTCTTAATCTCAACAATTTCTTTGTCGAGATTCACAAACTTTCTTTCAAGGGTGCCTGTGAAATTGCATTTTTCCTCCATGCCAGAGGAGTGGGGTTTATCCTTGGTATCATGGTGGGGGCTCTGGGGTGGGGTGGGGTTCTTGGGGGTTACCGTGGCTCTCTGGAGTTTGGGTAGGGGAATATTACCAGTCAGGCTCATATAGCCTTCCGAGGAACCATTTCTGGAGTTGCTGGAGTGGGAGGCATTTTCAGTCAGGGAGAGCTCTTTGGAGGTCGTTTCCATCATCTTGATTTTTCATTGTTCCTTGGCTATTCTATTAGACCTCCTACGGCCCAAACCACTTAGGTCCACCTCCAAATTGACTTGGGTTTCCATCATTTTCCATTTTTTGGGCTTGTAATCCATCTCAGGTGTGTTGTCAACCCCTTTCCCTTCATTGTAATCCATAGAATTAGAAACATATGATTCCTCCTGTCCTTCCTTCTTACAGGTGGGAATCTTAATACTTTTTTTATGGGTTTTATTCTCTGTCATCACAGGCCCTTGGGTGATATGGATGGACTGGGAGGAGGAATTGGTGTTCTTTTCAGCTTTTTTCAGGGGCTTCTCCTAGGGCATCATCTAAATAATCAGACGGGGTTGGGGTTCCATGCATATGGCTTTGTGAAACTAAAAAAGACAGAGGAGGAGGCCTTGGTGGAGGATAGCCCTATCAGGGTTTCTTTTGATATCAAAGACATTACTTTCTATAGAGTGCAGAAGATAAAATAGTATGGAAATTAAATCTTTGTTCCTAATATGATTTAGGAAAGGTAAGTGGTAGATGTAAAACACCGTAAACTTACCTTTAAGCATGAAATACTTCATGACAATGAGACAAATTTTTGGCCAGAAGTCTGGTAGCTCTTCTCTATTGAAACCCCCCTATTTCCTAACCGACAACTCACCATCTTTGAAAAATTGTTTTAGGCTGGTAAGGTCGACAGTTCGACTGGTCTTTTTGTACTTTCTCCCCACCATAGAGAGCCCTATAGCCTCTGTGATGACCTCCTCATTGAGCTAGAAGTGAATGCCCCCAACCAAGACACTTATGTTGTTCTAGGAGGAGATGAACTATTTAGATATTCTCTTGTCATGTCCACCTTTCATGCATTCCATGAAACCCCAAATGCTAGTTTCTTTGCAATAATGGGTGACCAGTAGATCAGAAGTAAAGGCTTCATCAATATTATCAGGTTTAATACAGAGAATATTACCCCCCATATCAGAGGTCTGCTCTTCAAGCATCAGAATATCCTTGGAGTCTGAGAGCCGATCGTTATTGCAGGCCATATAAAACCACTCTCTTTTACAAATCTGTTTCAAAAAAAGCTTATACATAACCTGTTGGTTTTGAGAATTTTGGAGAACGGGCTCCGTACCATCAAATCTAACAAATCTCCAGGTGTCATTAATAGTAATAATATCATTAATACCATTAATAGCCAAAAAAACCTTTTGACACTGACAGCAATCAGTCCACACGTTCAAAAGGTAATCATAGAACTTTATGGGAATTTGAGTTTTGCCTTTCATAATCACACAAATCACTCAAACATGCCAGCACGTGATCGAGGAGGGGTTCATAATAAATAAGCCATCCTGGCACATTTAGACTATAGTATTCGTTTCTCCCATGATGAGTTGTTGAGTCATTGGAGGTAAGTCACCAATTAACATCCAACTATTTAGTTTGGTTTGTTTTAGGCCAATTGCTGCCATTGAGTCAGCAACCGAGTTTCCCTCTCTGTAGGTATGGCCTATAGTCATATGTTGGAAGCTCTCAAGAAGCTCATAGATCTCCATAATGATAGGTCTAGCCTGCCACCCTGCACCAGCTCCACTCTTGACTACCTCTATTATCACTTTGGAATCCCCCTAGATTTCTAGCTGTCTGAAGTTCATTTGTTTTGCAAGTTTAATCCCCCAAAGAAGGGCAGTCCCTTCCGCCTGGGTAACAGTGTAGTTATTTATTGGTCCCGCATAAGCTAGTAGGCAAGTGCCATGGTGATCTCTCAACACTCGTCCCCCTATATGCCCAAGATTATTAACTGCCCCATCAAAGTTTAATTTTATTCTACCTCTAGGAGGGGAAATCCATTTGGTAGCTTTTATGGTAGTCTTTTAAGCATTGTCAAACCTAGAGAACCCACTCAGGAGGTTCCTGCGTTTAGCAATCTTACCTTCCCAGGCAGTAGGAGGACTAGATGGGAGATTCCATTTAGCCATCCTGACATTTTCACTTAGGAGCTTAGTTCTGATAAGGAGACAGGTTTTAGGTTGGATGCCTTTCTCCCTGAAGATCCCGTTGTTTCTTTCCTTCCAGATGATCGAACATATGTGCGGGGGAAGCATACGCTAGAGGAGTTGGAGCAGTGGGTGATTTGAAGGGGATCTCTAGTTTGTTATATGTAGAAGCAAAGAGATTTAAATTACAATAAAAATAATTTATCAAAAATAAATGAATTTAATATCTAACATATTTAAAAATGTATTAAAAATGATTTATTACTAAATGTATTCAAAATAATTAAATACTAATTTTACATTAAATAATTTTTTAATTATATAAAAAACAATTTAGCCGATAGGTTATTTGTGGGAGCTTTGTTCCCTAGAAAATTCTTTTTATGTCAGAAAATTGTCAGCCTCGTCGACTGTCTTTTTTTTCTGATCATACTTTTAAAGTAGATATATGTTCTTATCTTTTTTTTCTATTTGTTTTTGGTTTTTTCCCTTATCCCTATCTCTTATTTGTTTTGTCCTATTTAAATATTTATTTTATATTTTGTATTTTTTAATCAATACAAAAGATGACTTTATTTATTATTTTTAAAAATTGAAACACAATTTTAATTTTTTATTTTAAAATTTTGAAGATATTTTTGTTGCAGGATAATAGGCCTTAGCCTTGGAATTTTAATAAATAATAAAAATAAAATTTTACATCTTAAATCTCCATTCAAACAGGCATTGGTAGGAAAGAATAGAGTCAAGAAAACCTCTATTCTAGCCCGGGGATTGGTATCCCTTACATTTAACAATTACATTTATTGACGGATAGGGGCATTCCCCTATTTCCAAAAATTGATAGGTTTCCCCTCTAAAAAATAAAATTTACAATATAGTTTAAATTATTTTGTTTTTCTTCTTCCTCAATATAGTATGAGTTATTCCTGACTTCTCAGTTTATTTTGGATGAGATCATGCCCTCAAGTCTTGTGTTTCTGTTCATGATATCCTTCTAGTTCCTAAACAACAGATTCTTGCTCA
This sequence comes from Thuja plicata, assembly GCA_018584345.1. NCBI lineage: Eukaryota > Viridiplantae > Streptophyta > Pinopsida > Cupressales > Cupressaceae > Thuja > Thuja plicata. The sequence goes on from MU224472.1 coordinate 527,857, forward strand.
TACCATTCTAATATCTTGCAATTTGTGTAAAGCCACGATTTATTCATTCAATCAAGAGACATTATTCTGATTTGTTAAATCTATATATGATAGCTTATTGTGGATGAGATAAGGTTAGGTAATTTTATAGACAGACGATTTTGTAACTCAAGGTGTATGGATGAGGATTCAAATTTCAAGAGGGTTGATTGTGGTTCCATCCGTACTGAGGTTAGCAAGTTCATCTTCCCTTCTATTCCCTTCTCTATATATGTGGTTAAAGGTGATGGATCCGAATTTCTCAGCAATGGCTAGAGCTAGATCTAAAATTGATCTTAATTTCCAGTTGGGAATAGATTGGGTTCTAAGAGAATTAATGATGATGGAAGAGTCCCCTTCAACATCAAGATCTTTTATGCCTTTTTTATACATAATTTAAGGCCTTCTACTACTACAATCAATTCTACCATGTTGTTAGTGGTAATGCCTAATAGTTTGGCAAGTGAGGCCATTTCAAGGGCATTTGACTCATGGATTATAGATTCATTACCCGCTAACCCCGGTTTGCCTCTTGATGCTCTGTCAAAGTTGAGTTTATATCTGGCTTCATGGGGGGTTGCCAAATACATTCTCTTCTAAGTTTTTCTTTATCGATGTTGGGCTTTTTGTATGAAAGGGGGCCTTAAGGCCAACCCAGTGTTTTCTTCTTGTTCCATCCCAGGCTGTCATTTTATTTGTTTGTGTCAGGTTCATAATTCTATTTTTTGCTAGCTCGATGATAATTGCATTAATCTTATTTAAAAGTTGGTTCACTTCCATATGCTTGTCTTTAAAAAGTCTCTGGTTTCTCTCTTTCCATATTTCCCATATTAGAATTGATGGGCATACCTTCCATAAGATGTTATAAATACTATTTTTGTGGTAGTTGGGCCAAATTTTAAACATTTCTTTTAAGTTGTATGGGAATGCAAATATGTAGCCTAATTTGTTAGAAAGTCATTCCCAACATTTCCTAGCATATGGGCAATTTAGGAGGATGTGATCAATAGATTCTGAATCATCCATGCATAGACAACATCTGCTAGGACCCTCATAGCCCATTTTGGTGAAACATTCAGCTGTGAGTATTTTGTTTTTAATGGAAAACCATGAAAATAGTCTTGCCTTGGGTAAGATATCCTTGTCTAGGCAGAGGTGCAGGGGAAGATCTATTTTTTTTATATTGGTGCTCAAATATCAGTAGGGTATAGCCATCTCTGGAGTTGTATCTTCCATCATTGGAGGTTGTCCAGGGAAGGGCATCCTTTTTTTTATTAGGGATTATTTTTTTGTTTGCTAGAATGTTTGCTAGCATGACTCTATGTTGGTTTGGTATATTGATGTTATCAAGTTTTCTCCATTGTGGGCTGTCTAAAATGAGGTCTACTTGGGGTATGGTGTAATTGTGGACATATTTTCCCCAGCATTGTTGAAGGATTTGGATGGTATCCCCCCAATTGTGCATACTGGAGATGGGAGGAAGACCTTCCCACAAGTCCTCCCAGAATAGTGCATTTTCCCCATTATTGATTTTCCATGAAAGACTTTTACCTATAATGTATGTGCACTCCTTCATAAAGTTCAAAATGCGTGAACCATTTGGAAGATTTATAATTCTAAAGATAGCCATGGGGTCCTTGCAATTAAGGTATTTATGGTGTATTATTTTAGCCCATTTCATATTAGGTTTGTTAAAGAGATTCTAAATTAGTTTGGAACCTAGAGCTTTACTTTGTTCTTTAATGTTTTTGAAGTCCAAGCCTCCATATTCTTTGGGTTTGCACATTGATTGCCATGCTGCTAGGGGTATTTTGTCTTGTTCACTAGTTCCTTTCCAAAATAAAATTTTGAGGTGTTTATTAATTTCCTTTCCATTTTTGGAAGGGAGGTGGTAGCAGGAAATTTGGTAGATGGGGATAGAAGCTAATACTGATTTGAGCATTACCATTTTACCTACCGAGGAAAGCCATTTTCCATTCCAAGATGTGGTTCCTTTCTTAATTTTTGAGATAATAGGTTCCCATGAGTTCACATTTTTTGTTCCCTTATCTAAGGATAAGACAAGGTATTTGCATGGTAGTTGTCCTTTTCTGAAGTTAAGAATGTTACAGATGTCTATTTCTAGAGAAGGTTTCGTATTGAGGAAAAAAAATTAGACTTTTCCTAATTGATTTCTTGTCCTAAGGCTTTGGTGTATGCATGGAGAATTTCCTTAAATCTGTTAGCTTCTTGTAATGCTATTTTACCAAATAACATGGTATCATCAACAAATTTTTGATGAGATATGGGTTCTACATTAGTGGTGATTGTAATGCCTTCAATTTGATTGTTGATTCTAGATCTTGTTACTTACCATCTGAGGGCTTCATCCATTATGATGAAAAGGAAGGGAGAAATTGGGCCCCCTTGGAAAATACCTCTCGATACATCAAAGAAACCTTCGCAGGATCCATTAAGCAGGACTGAAAATTTGGGAGTGGAAATACATTCAAATAGTAGATTTATCTATTGCTTGTTAAAACCAAACTTCTCTAGGATTTTCCATAAAAATTTCCAATCTACTTTATCATATGCTTTACTAATGTCAAACTTAATAAACATGTTGGGTTTTTTGTTTATTTGGGTGGAGTGGATAGCTTCCTGTGCAATAATAATCCCATCATAGATGGATCGGTCTTGTACAAATCATGTTTGTTCTTCGCTAAAATAGTTAGTAGTAGTTTTTGGATTCTATTGGCTAGGGTTTTGGATAGTAATTTATAGATTGTATTGCATAAGGTTATAGGTCTACAATCACTAAAAGTTTCAACTTTGTCCTTTTATGGAATCAAAACTAAGAAGGTATTATTAATTTCTTTGAGAAGCTTCCCTGAATTTCTTACCTCTTCTAGGGCTTCTGTGACCCCTTTGCTGACGAAATCCCAACATTTTTAAAAAACATAGCTAGGAAACCATCAGGACCTAGTGCTTTATTCGGTTGCATTTGTTTTAGTACTTTTCCTATTTCTTCCTTGCTGAATTTTGCATTTAGGAGTTTATTGGTGCCTTGGTTGATTAATCTGGGGATGTTGTCAAGGAGTAGGTTCTGCTTGGTCAAATCAGAAGATTCTTCATTGTTAAGGGTGTTTCTAAAGTTGTTAATTGCCTCCTCGACAATAGCTCTGGGTTCCTTAGTTATCATTTTATCTTGTTTGGTGATTTTTGTTATTTTATTGACGTTCCTTCTTGCATTGGTGTTGTTGTGAAAAAATTTAGTGTTTTTATCACCTGGGTTGAGCCACATTTCTCTGGATTTATGCCTCCAGAAGATCTCTTCCTTAGCTAAGGTGTTTTCCAATTCTATTTTGAGAATTTTTTCTTTTTGGTAGGATTCTTGATTCATTCCTTGTATTATAATTTTCTTGTTGAGATTCTCTAGTTCTAGTTCAATTTTGGCTTTGTTTTTATAGATATTACCAAACCACTCTTTGTTCCATGAAATTAAGTTACTTTTTATTTTCTTGAGCTTATTGGAAATGATGAAAATCTTGGACCCTTTAAACTGTAGATTTTCCCACCATTGCTAGACAAGGGGTAATAATCTTTCATATTTAAACCACATTTGTTCAAATTTAGAGGGGGGTCCTTGTGGTTTTGCATCTTCCAAAATGTCAAGTAAGATTAGGAAGTGATTAGAGCCTGGATAGGGAAGTATTTCTACTTTTAGGACAAATGGAAAGCTTTACCAATTTCCTTTGAAGAATAACCTATCAATTTTTTCCATTATGTTTTCCCTGCCTTGTCTCATATTGGTCCAGGTGAAATTACCCTCCTCTCGGTTCAAATCCATTAGATTGTTGATTCTTACCCATTCATAAAATTCTTCCATGGATCTAGGGTTAGCATTCCTTCCTCCAATGTTTTCTGATGGGTACAGAATAGTATTAAATTCTCCTCCAATGATGAAGGTCTAATTTGGGTAGAGATTAAAGAAAGTGTTTATTTCATGCCAGATTAACCTTCTATCTAAGTGATTGGTTGGGGCATAAATGTTTATAACATTGTATTTCAGGTTAGTTTTTAGACTTCTAATACTACCACTAATCCAATGTTTATTTATGGATATTGGTGTGTATATAATTTTCCTTGGGTCCAAAATGATTGCCAGGCCCCCCAATGCTCCCTCTACTGGAGCACCAAAAACTTCCATAAATCCTAGTTTTTATTAAATTTAGATAAGCCTTCATTATCAAGTTTAGTTTCTTGTATTAACATCAAGTCAAGTTTATATTTGTTAATACAGTGTTTTAGTAAACATTTTTTGTTAGGGGCATTGTAGCCCCTAAAGTTCCATGAAAGGACTTGCATTGGTCCTTGGAAGGGAACTTCCCCCTTCCTACATTAAGTAAATCAGTGATCTTAGTTTGGTTAACCAGATTTGCATCTTTTTTTCTTAGTTCAACCAAGGATTTCCTGCCTCTTTTTTAAGATATTTTAAACAATCTATTTCAATAGGTCCATCCTCATTACAAGCTAATCCCAATTCAGGATTATTTTCCAAGGCTTCTATCTCTACCAATTTTTTTTGTAGGGCTCGCTGGTCTTGTTCTTCATTATCTAATTCCTGCATCTTTTGAATTAAAATATTTCTCTTGATGTTGATAGTGTCCATATTAATAAAGTCTTCCTGAATCTCCTCTTTGTTGTCATCGAGAATTTCCTCAGTGGTGGTGATAATTTTGGGTTGGTCGAGGGTTTTGTTATTGGATTTTGGGCTTGATCTCTGAGAAAACAAGCTTGGGGATTGAGGCAGAACATAGGAAGGAATTAGGTTCATGATGGATAATGGTAGAGTTGATGTTGGGGTAGTTTGGTGATCTAATATGGCGGGAGAGATAGGTTTGAAGAGATTGGTCAGAGGTGGTACTTCTGCCAAGTTTTTGGAAGTGGTTTCAAGGGAGGGCCTAATTTCATCAATAGGTTTTTGTTGTTGAGGAAGTAGCTACGATGGTGGAATCTCACCTTCTTCTAGAGGGATGTTAGGGGAAGGTGTGGTAGGTTGGGTAGGTTGTGGATGGTTATGTATTGGCGAGGATGGATCAAATTGTTTATCCAATGTTTCAGAGACTTTTGTGGAGTGATCAGGGATTATGAAGTCTTTGAGAAGTTTACAGAGATTGGAGGTGTGGTGGATGCCCTCAAAATTGTCATTGGAATCTGAAATGAAGATATCAAAACAACCTATAGTGACCTTATATATCTCTGGATGTATTTCACATATACTATGATTTGTTATAATTTTGATTGGGTTTAGATTTTTTGTTATGTTTTCCACAAGAATTTTGACATCAGAATCAACCATGTAGTTATGTTCAAAACCAATCATCATTCCTATTTGTTTGTCTATCTTTCTTAAGATGTTGTGGTGCATTAATTCTACCAGGTAGTTTTTGAGACAAATCTATTTAAGTAGATTTAAAATGGTATTCTTATTGCTATTGAAATTAGGTTTCCATTTTGAGAATTTTACATTAAAGCTTTTATAAAAATTATTTTCAGATACAAGAAGTACTTTGGATAAGTCTGTAGATGAACAATCTAAAAATAACGTGCTTTGATTAATGATAGTGATACTTAACTGCGAATTCAGGGTAGATTTAAACCATTTTGTGAGAGTTGAGATTTGAGCAGATGCACCTTCCCAAGAAGCAAATATGCCATGAGATTTACATTGTTCCCAAATTTCATTGGCGTTGCTAATAATGATGGTGGATGACTCTGTCATGCCCAAAAATAGGGCAAAACACACACAATTTTTTTTTTAAAAGCACATAAGTATGTACAACTAACAATGGTAGATTTGGAAAGGTGATAGAAAATAGAGTTAACCTTCGAATTACAAGGTATATACGTAGATTGAATAAGGGTCATGCCACAAACAGATGTAGAATTGGGCATCAACTTGTTCCTCGGGTTATATGAATACTCAATTCAGGTTGATCTAACTTTGATTCCATGTTTAAAATCATGATGGTAGTTAGTGGTTTATAAACATATGTTGATCTAGGTTTCCCTAATGCTTACTTAACTTTTAATCTAGATTGCAACTTAATCTGTTCAAGTCTAGTTCCAGTTAACATTAACTACTAGCTCAAGCCCAGTCAGATTAATATTCTACTCCCTATTAAACAACCTTCATGAAACATTTAACAATTGACAAGATTAAAATTGAATAATAATTTCACTATATCAAACAACTATTAATTAAAATCCAATAGAGAAAATCAAATCTAATTTTCTAACCTACTAACATCATTAATAAAATTATTCTCCTATGATAAAAATGCATGCATTCCTAATCCATCAATTTCTAACATACAACTTTTAATTAACCCTTTTATTAGACATTTGAAATATCCTCTAATTCAAAATTTAAATTTACTTTTAATTACAATCGAGCATAACCCCTAACTCCTTGATTACAAGAGCAATATAATCCCTCTTTTATTTTGATAATAAATTAAAATTTAACATTAACTATACAATTGAATCAATTGAGCAAATTCATCTCTCTAATAGATTAATCAAACAAACTTTAGACCAAAATCCTGATTTATTAAATTCACAAATCTCACCATTATAAATTAACCTAAACAACTAATGTTAGGTATCCATTTAAAATGATTTACTATTATATTGATAAATGGTTCCAATGCCAATTAAAATTAAAACATGATTAATACACTAAATGGTTCCAATACCAATTAAAATTAAAACACAATAGTTATCTACCTAATGAACTATGCTACATCAAAAATATTAGTATATATATACCTAAAACACTACAAAATTAAAGATTAAAACAAAAGGGAGTAAGAACCCATTTACTAACTTAATTAACTACTAATTACTTGCTAAACTAACCTAACTATCCACTAACTAATAATTAACCCTTTTACCTTACAAGCCAAGTGCATAGGGTTTATAAATCTGCAATGGGGAGAGTGGTTGACAAGACATTGCATTGGGGCCCACCCTACAACCCACCTACTTACTCCACTCCCAAAGATTTTGCATGGCTTAGAAGAAGAATTTTGCAGCAAGGAAAGGGGACAGCAAGGTGGCACAATTTGCAAGGAGGAGGAGATGATGATTTGTTGTGGCCCACCAAACAAACTTCCATCTCCCAAGTAAATTTCGCATGTTAAGAAGGGAATTGAATTTAACAAAGGTCATGTCAGAGTTTGTAGAGCATGACAGCAAGGGGAAAGGGTGGCGCATCCCAAGTAGTGCAGCCCTTTTTGATAAAGTGATTTATATTGTTTTAAAACTTAGCACAAGTCAATGTTTAGGCAAAAAAGTTAGGCAAAAAGGTAAGAGGTAAAGGTGGGTTAATTTTAGAGTTTAGGAGTAAAACCCTGATTTTGTTAATGAAATTAGATTACAAATTTAATTAAAGGTAAAGCACATTGGGAAAGGAATATTCTCTGTGGTAAACAAAATATTTCCTTTCCCATACAAATTCTAAAGAGCATTTTTTCTCTAAATCTAGAAAGTGCTATGGGCTTTGTTTGAGATAAGCTCTTCCATTTTAATTTTCTTGGTTCAATTTTTTTGCAAAGGATCATAGTGTGCATTAGGATAGATTTATTAAGAAATATACCTAAAGGGCTAATAGTCTTAGTTGAATTTCATATTAACATACTAACTAATTAGATTTGTTGTTGATAGCAAGGATAGTTCTTCTTCACAAGAGATGCAAATGAAATGGAGATTCTTATTTTTTTGTTGAAAATAGTTGAATCTATGGAGGTTTCAAGATGCAAAATTCTTTAAGATTGTAGGGAATGAAACTATAATATTGTTCTTCTCTTTCAATATTGGGTATCCTTTTATTTATGGATGATTAACTTCTTTTCTTTTAAGAATAAAAATGCAACAATCATGAATTAAAGATTCTATCTTTTACATCAATGTAATCTTACAATCTACATTTCAACATCTTCAAGATGATAAATTTACACAATACTTGGATGGTACACAACATATTTTTCATTAATAAATCATTATATAAAGAAGGAGATCCCTCCACATCTAGCTTGAGAAGCTTCAAAATTTAACATTACAACAATCAACAAAAATAAATTGCAATACAAGAGTGACTATGCAACATTGAAGTTGCTTGCAAACAACTACCCCCAAATAGGGGTTTCTTTCAAACTTCTTGTACCATCTTCATGATTTCAAAAACCTACAAATTTTATGAGGGATACCATGGGAAGCTCACCTCCCAACCAAGGCCTCAAGGAGGCCACCCCCGAGCTTGGAGAACCAAGGCTAAACAAGGTTTCACATCCAAATTCTCACAACATTTTATATGCACAAAAACAACAATAAATGCCCAACCAAAGTCTCACAAATGAGTTTTACAAACCCATTGAAGTAGGGTGAAGGTGGGCTTTTCCAAGAAGGAGAATGCCATTACAATTTCCAAATTTCTCAACAGGAGTTTTTCATGCCTCTCCAAGGCTATATTGACATTGCTTCCATATACATATTGGTCATTTCTATGCCAAAATACAATATTTTCAACATGGCTTCATGGAGCCCATACTCCATGAAATTATCTCTCTTCTCCAAGAGAAGAGACTCTCACTACAATGGAGAGCCCAACTAACCCCTTCACCTAAGGCCACTTCTTCCCTTCCCAAAGGGTGAGTAATGCCTTAACTCCCATGAACAATACTCCCAATCTAAACAAACAAAAGTTGATACAAAAATTAAAATGCATTCCCTACCCAACACATGACAACAAAATTTACATACTACAACACTATACAAGATTACATACATGGATCCCATAGAAGATTTCATATTCATAAAATAATACATCCAAATTTTCTTGTAACAGATCAAGCACTCCATGACAAGAGAAATCAACCTTCCAAATGTGTTATGGAAAAATGAAGCTTGAGAAGAGCCCAAATCCTTATCCTTCCTCTTTCCAAAACCCTAATTGTCTCTAAAATTAGAGAGTGGGTGAACACCCACTAAGTCTCCCAAAACCCTCTAAAAAGACCACCCAAAAGTGTACTCAAGAACTAGCAATAATGAGACATGACAAATAGCCTTTTTGTCTCCCCTCTTAATTGTGAGTTTAGCAAGGAGTGTGGGACAAGTTAGATGCATGAGACCATCTCTATTTTCGCCACTTTTGAAAAGTAGGCATTTTGGAGAGTCATAATGGTGACC
>MU224472.1:542662-554469 GCA_018584345.1 Thuja plicata
ATATATAGAATGTATATATGCATATGTATATATATATATATATATATGAAGAGATCCATATAAAGTGTTATGGTGTTTAAGGGACTATGGGATAAAGAATTGCTTGTTTGCCTATCATTATTGATGCTTTGAATTCTACCATAGCATGTTATATATTTCATCACAAGTAACTTGATCTTTCATTTATTGTAACTTCTTAGTTATAATACTAGTTTGTGAACCCATTTTCTCTTTCTAAAAGACCCATAATAAAAAAATATACTAAATCAAGTAACTAAACCTTGAAACTAGACAAAGAAAGTATAGCGTGTTAGAGTAATAGGTTCATTACCTAATTATTAATTAATCATCATTAATTAATTTGGTCCCATTTTACTTTATTCACTTTGGGTAAACTATAATTTTGTGAATTTTTATATTGAACTAATTGAAGATCATGTGGTGTTGTTCTATATGATGAGGACCCTTGTCATAGTCTTATTTGATCCTCACCTATGGTTTTGTATCTAGGGTTCAAGGGTAACTGTGTGGAAGTGGTATACAAAAAATAGGGTCAAATGTGACCACTAATTTTTTATAAAATTAGCTATGCCTAAACTTCAATGAGTAATTTGAGATTCATGCACTCAAAATTCAAAGTTACAAAAAAAAAAAAGAATTATTGTACTCTAAATCTGATTTCTAAACTACAAAAGTATATCAAAAGCGGTCAAGATTAAAAGATGGATTGTTTAATAAAATATAACATAGTTTCTATGTGTATCCCTCTTTTTTGCATTTATTATTGTGAAAAATCTATTTGTAGAAATATATTTAAGAGTGAGTACTAGAATTTGTATAGTTTTTAATTTTTTTTTATAGAATATTATTTATTTTCATTTTTTAAAGTGAAAGTATCCAAAAATTACATCACTAAACATATATGTCACATAACTTGAAACAAAATAATTAAAAATATAAAATTTACCTTTTCAATATGTAAATTAGAGTGAAGTAAAGAACAATCCTATATAGTTTTTGTGATTTTTTACAAGAAAATAATAAGTTATAAATAAAAATGAACACAAATGTATATGAAAGATATAGAAGCAGTAGCATATAAATTAAAAATAAATATGTTAATGTAGAACTAAAATTTATAAAAAGATATGGTTAGAAAGTTAAGATGTTTGAAATTTTATTTCTAATTTTATTGGATATGTTATACAATGTATGAAATTGATGACCTTCAAGTTCAAAAATGAGAATTAAGATAAAAAAATGTGAAATAGAGGCAAAATATTAGTCTAGGGCTTTAGGCCTATTAACCAAACCTATTCCAATGAAGAAAAAAAAGGTGGGAATTTCTTTTACTCCCTCAAATCAAACATCACCTATTGTTGTTCAATCATTAATTTCTAATTAATTACCTTGGCCTATTTAATTAAATCAACCTCATTAAATCCATTGGCTAAAGTAATTAATTAAAGCAAATTAATAAAAGCTTCTAAACCACAACCTCACCACTAATGGACAAATCCATTTATGGACCAATGAGAGCTGACATACATGGATCACTCAAGACCTAATCCTCATCACTCATTATCAATCAATCTCAACCAATCATGTCCCCTCATTCTCCATAAAAGGAATGAATGTTGAGCTCAATTGACCCCACTTATGCATCTAGATAATTAGAAAACCTTTCAATTTCATAATGGATTCCATTGCTTTAGGATTAACATGTTTAGCTTAGATGCATTTCAATGGCTTTGTAATTTGAATCTTCCATGTTAGAGTGTATGTCACTAGTCTTAAGCATACTCTGAGAGCACTAGCATACTTAGTTTAAACTCTCTCTAACTAGGAATCTATAACTCACTCTTGATTGTTAGCATTTGATTGATTTTGTAGGTACTAACAATTGAATTAATGAGTTATAGAGTGTTGTGTTTGTAGATTTTCACATACAGATGAAGTCCACATAGACAGATAAACATTTTTGGCACCCATCGTGGGGTCAAGCCCTAAATTTTATATCATTTTGATCAGATTTTCATAATTTAACACTCTATTTTTGCATTATAGATTCACATTTGGTGAAAATGATCACATTTGGTGAACATGATCACACCTAATCTATTCCAGCTCACACCCTGTAAATCATGGATCGCACCTAGGAAATATCGCATTTGGTAAATTATGGATCATATTTAGTTTTATTTATTGTCTTTAGTAAATCCTTAATCGCATCTGGTAAAGCATCATGTTTAGGAAGATTCCTTAGTCGTATCTAGTGTTCTAATTTGCATGATTAATTAGTTTCTAACAAAATTAATGGGTGAATTTGGTGCATGTGATTGATTATGGAATCTTAACATTGTTTGGAGGACGTTTTGATAGAGAATATGCATGTCAAAGATTGTGAAATGAAAACACCATCAAAACTAATAATATGTGGTCTTTCTGGTTTCCTACAAGAATTCAACCAAATATCCAAATTTTATTAATTGATTTCATAGGAATTTAATGAAATTTGAGATAAATTTTCAATCTAATCAGAGGATTATGCTTTTTTCCCTTGGGCAAAATCAAAAACTCAAATGTTAGATTGTAATGTGAAGTCAAATTTGGGGAAAATTTACAATGTGTTTGATAGGATAAAATGACATGGATAGGAGAGTATTATCTTCTTCATAGTAGAGAATCATAAATCTAGACTCATAAGTAGCCAATCCTCTTTATTACTTTGACCTATAAAGGGCCTACTAGTTGAGGAAAAAATCTCCCATGAACAACCCAAGTGAGTTCAGGTGGATGCTAGCCCTTCCATCTCACTATAATCAAAACGCTTTGTTGCAATGAAAATATTGGAAGTCTTAATCAGTTTTGTCCTTGGAACAATGATGATCATTCCTTGGACATGATTGGATGTTGTGTAGAGTGGAGCTGCTTCAATCTTTCTTGCGAGACTACACACATCCATGTACTCATAGGGCTATATGCCTCAATAATTCCTTGTGCAAGACTATGGGAGATGATTATGAACGGATGCCTGAATTAAACACCTTATACTAAGTGATCACTTGGACTACCTCCAAAATTTTGATATTGCTTGTGCAAGGCAAATAGTAATTTCCCCAAGACACTAATCATATCGAGCCCTCCTTGACGTTAATACTCGGGTAATATAGCCTCCAACATCCATTGTGTGTTTTTGGATTGTCATATTCTGAGGAGTCATTGAGTGTGTTCCTAAGTCAATGAGCAAGTATTTCCAATCTTAGCTTAATTTGTAAAGGATAGGTGTGTTTAGAGTTTAAACAACCTTTCTTGATGTATTTTAAATCAAAACAAAAGATAAATACATCAATATACAACCTCTCAGATGATTACAGATATTTTCAAACCTTCAGACTCGTGAGAATTTGATATATAAACCTTGACATTTTATAATTTTTACTCCTTTGCAAATTAAGTAGAAAATGCAAACCAGACTATTAGAAGGTCACATATGGTATAGAGGGTCATTTTTGGTGAGTAGGATCACATCTGATGAACAGAGTATGTTTAGGATCACATCTGGTAAAGTTAAATCAAAGCAACATCGCATTTTGTCTATTTATCATTGCATCTCCTTGGTCGCATCTTGAACAGTGAGTGTTTATTCATGTGTTAGAATCTTGATCTCTGTAGTTTTGGATAGCTTTTTTATCCCTCTGTCAGGTTCAGTCATCATGGTTGGTTAACCTGAAATTTTTCATCAGTAAATTTTCAAGTGTACCCTGCGTGCATTCCCAATTTTAAAACAATTAGTGCAAGTCATGTTGTCTTATCGCATTTGATCCTCTTTGGTTCCCAGCTCAACATAAGTGCATTCTAACCCTCTGACATTGGAAATTATTAGTAACCTTGTCTTATCATACTCACACTTATAATCCTTTGGACAAACACACTTAGACTTTATCAAACCTACAATCCTACAATTCTACAATGGCTAAACACAAATGGGCTAAACCTTATGGTCTTAACAATGAGAAAGAAGAGATTCTTCTTGCATCCCTATCTAATAAAATTCAATCTTTGAAATCTACAGTTCAGGACTTTAAGGGAGAAAAGGATTCATAATCCAACAAGTCCTCATTAAGATCAATCTTTCCTTTTCTTTATGATCATGAGCCATCGATACTTCTTCCAAAATGTGTTCATCTTATAAATCAGTAAAGCTATCCATAATGCCTCCATTGAAAAAAGAAACTAATTCTTTCCATGTTAACCATGTCTACCCTCAAGGGCTACCTCCAAATAAAATTTGAGCTAATCTACATCTTATTGTAAGTATACTACATGCTTCCAAGATCAAAGACCCTAAGCATTCATGTGCTTCAATGCCTATTCCAAATGATCCTTCATCAGCCCTTCAAGAATCCATCATATAGATTAAAACTCCTACCTTTCCCTTTAAAGTGGCTCCATTTCAAGAGGATAATCCAAAGTACGAAGAAACAAATGATCAAGATCAAGATATTATCCAATCCCCTCCAACATTTGAAAAGAATTCCATATCCCTAGAATCTCATGATGATCCCCTCATGTCCTTTCATTTATTCCAAGAATATATCCCTCCACCTCAATAGCTATATACCTCTTCATATCCTAAGAAAGATCAAGATATTCCCTCTACTTCTAATAATCCTATTGAAAATCAAGAGCAGTGTACTCATGTTGTAGTATCCAAAGATCGTTGTCAAGATCGTTCAGTATCCCATCGTTTCCTTTTCATACTCATCCATATTCACCTCAAGAAACCATTATTCCTCCAAATCCTTTGAAAGACCATAAATCCCCTCAAGCTTTAGGGATTCCTATTAAATTTTCTCCTATCAAAGTTACTCATGAGCCTATTGATATAAAGATGAATTCTAAACAAAAGAGCCTTGTTCATGCAACTCACTCTACAAATGTTGATATCTCTTCCACATCTTATTCCCCTCCATTTTCACGTAAGCATCATTCTTCTCCATCCTCCAAATGCATCCTTGGTCCCTATATCCCAAAGTTGAAACCATCAAACCTTCCATCTATATTGTGTCCTTACATCCCTCCATCCACCATGCCTATCACTATTATTTTATCATTCACTTACCCTTTCCCCTATCAAGATGAACAAAGACATGCATACTTGAACCCTTGTTATCAACCTAGTCATATGAACCAGCCATATCAACCCTATTAATCCACAGTTCCCAAGTTTTTTGGAAGCAATTTGGATATGCAACAAAGAAATCAAAAATTCAAGAATCCATTTATATATGAGGATCACTATGTCCAGTCTAATCAACATGTGACTACAAAGAAAAATAAATATTCAAGAGACCACAAGGGTCCATTAAGAAAATAATAAATTCAAATAAAATATGGGTTCCTAAATTCATCATGGAAGAATGGTGTTCTAAATCATCCAAAAGAAAAGGAAATTCAAAAGCTATGTGGATTCCTAAGTCTCTCTTAAAAGAATTGAACAAAAAGGAAAAATTAGAGTTGGCATCCAAAATTCCAAATACTTCCACTTGATCTCCTTTTAAACAACTTCCATCACCTCATAAATCCAAGCCTCAAGCTATTCCATCCATTTTTCCTCCATCTTTCCACTACCCTTGAAGGTGTGTGTCAATGTTGAGCTTATCACCATTTCCATCTACTCCTACACAAACCTTTCAATACCCCATCCAATATCTCGTACCTACATACTACCCATATATATTGGGTCCTTACTACATCCATCCCATATCCTTCTATCCCTCTTATCCAATCCATCACATAAATCCTTGGTTAACATCTCCCTTACCCTCCATTTCATTCATCCTTTCTAAATCTTTGCATAATGTGATGTTGAAGTTAATTAATTCCAATGTGTTAACACTTTCTCCTATCAAACCAATTGACACTACCAAACCTTTTACCAAACACTTTGACCACAAGGCTTTCTGACAATAGCATCATCAACTTGTCCATGGTACTGAAAAGTGTTTCCGCTTGAAAACTATTATCCATGACCTTATTGATTCTAATTCTATATCTATTGAAGATGTCAATGATCAAAGAAACAAATCAGTAGCACCTCCCAATAAAAATTTCAAATTTATACCAATCCTTTTCCATCTCATTCAACCAATGCCATAGAGTCTACTCAACCTTCATCTTCTTCTCAATGGGTTGACTATAATATGGAGTGGGAGGAGATAGTTTCCACTGGCTGCACTCCTACAGATCGATCAGCTTGCCAAGGTGGTTTATAGCATGGGACGATATTAATCATGTTTTCAGCCTTATTGACCAAGTCAAGCCTAAACCTCAATCTCATCCTTGCATTACCTTTGACTCTACTAAGACAATTAAAGCACCTAATGGTGCTCTCTATATTTTTGTAAAGGTTAATGGTCTTCATTCTCATGGTGTCCTTATTGATCCTACTTGCATGGTGAATGTGATAACTGAAGAAATCCCTTTTAGTAGACAATTTCAACATGATGTTAATGATAAATTTGATGTTATAAACCAAACTTGCAATGGTTTCATTTATCTTTCCCATGGTTCTATTTCATTTCTTGTTAAGGTTGGTAATAGAACTATAGATGTTGCCTTTAATGTGATACCAACTTCTGATCAATTTCAAGTCAAACTTGGTCTTCCTTGGCTTACCTCCATGAAAGTCATAGCTTCTCATAATCATTAATGTCTTAAATTTCCTCATAATATATGGATCATGATTTTTAACCATAGTCTTTATCATCCTTTAGTGCCTCAAGATTCAATTGACCTTGATTTATTTTGTCCTTCTATATCTCAACCAGTTCAACCTCGCCCTAATAATATCTTATTCTCTTATAAAGCTTAGAAAGTCCAAAAGGATTGTGACCTTAGCAAAAAGAGTCTTCCATCTCCTTTCCCTAGACTTAGACTTCTCCCTATACCTTCCACACCTCCTATATATTCTTTTCTTCCACCTACTATTTCTTATAATAATTATCCTCTAGTCATCTCTCAACCTAGTGTGGTTCCTTCCATTCTTCCTCCCAAAGAAGAAAAGATACTGATGTTGATTGATCTTGAACCAAACCCACTTTCAAATAAAACCAAATGAAACTGTCATGCTCATGATCATCGCCATAAGAATCGGGCTAGATCCCTCCCACATACTTCTCAAAATATTGCTTTACCTCAAACACCTACTAATGCCTTGCTTCCCTTTGACCAACCCATGCTTGAGCCAAAGGAGGAATTTAATTTGAAAAATATTAAATGAACCAAACATGATAATTCTATTCCTATCTTGGATTCTATTAAAATTAATTTAGATGCAAAAGATACTCTTGATGATGATGTATTTGATGCTAACAATGATATTCCTACTACTCATTTTGATGACGTGTATGAGACTATTGATCTTGATCAGGATTTACCAGCTATGCTTTCACAATAGTTATCTATCAATCCTAGTAAGAAACACAATGACCTACCTTTAGAGCATGGTCCTTGTTTGGAACTGGCTATTGTTCCATCTTTCATGCTTGATATTTCTCCTCTTACAAGTTTCTCACCTTCCCAAAACATTGTAGAATGAGTTGGAGGGGAAAGCGATACACTTTACTAGCTACTCTTATGCGGTGGATTTTTTTTGTTTCAATGTTTTTCATGATGTTCTTCTCCTGTGATGTGTTTTTGTCTATATATTTTTTTTTAGATTTCTTTATATGACCCTTGTTTCTATGTTGGTGCAAGGTGATAAAGGAATTCACCTATTGTAACATTCTTATATTTGTATCTCTCTTCTTCTATATGTTGTTTCATGTTATTTTGTAAATTTTCTATTGTTCATAAATGTGCCTTTGTGTTGTCTGATTAGGGATGATGCAAAGTGACAGTTACCTATTCTTTTTGGGTCTTTGTGATGCCATCCCAAAAAGACTCTTCTTTGTAACTCTTATGTTCCATTCTTCCATTGTTCTTGTAGTTATACTCCCTATGGGGGATGATGAAAGCTCATTTGACATAATTATAATATAAATAAGTTATTGTATGACCTACTAACCCCAAAGTTGGTAGATCCC
This sequence comes from Thuja plicata, assembly GCA_018584345.1. Lineage (NCBI taxonomy): Eukaryota > Viridiplantae > Streptophyta > Pinopsida > Cupressales > Cupressaceae > Thuja > Thuja plicata. The sequence goes on from MU224472.1 coordinate 550,753, forward strand.
TTTTGTGCTCTCTATAAATTCTTATGTTCTTATTTCCCTTGATTTGTTCCTACTTGGGCGCATCTCACAGTGGAAACGTCTCTCATGGATGCATGTACGCTCTATTCAATATATTGCTCTTGTTAAGGCATTTTCAATTGCTTTAACATGGGGGCATACACTCCACTCAGTGTTTCATACCTTTGCGCATGTGCAGATGCACACACACACACAGATGCAAAGTGCACTGCAAGAAGACCTAGATGGGCTCCCACTCCTTTTAACTACCTCAAAATTTTGATTCAAACACCCCAACTCCACATTTGTCTTCCTATGGTGTATAACAACGTGTCCAAGAGGCCAAATCACCCCTTTTTCCACAACTTAGCTTTCCAAGCCAAGACACCAATCTCTGCAATATCTCCTTTAGGGACACTTTCCTAACCCAAGCCTAAGAGTAGAAATATTCACCAGAGGCTTTGATCAACAAATCTAAGTGATGGTAGAGTTTTTTTAGAACCCAAGGATAGAGAATCCACCAATGGATTCAGTTCTACAGACCCAACGATGGTCAAACACTAACTAGCCTAGAATTCCTTACAGCCCTATCCAGAGGGTTTTTCAAGCATAAATTTCTAACACAAAAGGATCTAACTGATCTGATTAGGTTTCTAGATACCCTTTATGGAGTTTTGAAACCTACCAAAACCTTAGCACTTCACTCTACTCCAGCACCACTAAACTCTTGCAAAGCTCACATACCTAATTAGCTAGGTTAGGCCTAGATTACTAAGAAAGTGATCTAAGGTGGATTCACAGAATGAACACAAGGTCTTAGATAGTTCCCTCTACCCCAAAATGGTCTATATCCATCATTGATTCGATCCTCCCAATCATATGGTTCACATGCATGTGACTGTACTTAAGAACCAAGCTAATTACATAGAAATAATTAGCCTAGGGCTTTGTCTCAAAAATCATAGAACCAACATTGAGCTTCTGAGCTTTAGGAATATTAGAAAGAATGATCCTAACTTTTATTTTCTAAGTGGCTGAGAAGATCCACTGGATAAATCCCAAGTTAGGATCACATCTTTGGTGCAAAACCAGTAAATTAGGGATTCTCAGACAGTTAGTAAACACAAATCTCTAACTCCTATGAAACTTTACAAAAACAAATATAACCAACTGGAATGTTGAAGTAACTCAAAGCATCACAAATTTCTGCAACTAGATCCACAAAATGAATCTGTATCAAGCTGTACACAGTCCAGATAACTCAAAAAATTCTTATATTTCCTTCTCTGAACATCAATCTCTGTACACAGTACACTCTAACCTTCCTAGAAGGCATAAGAACATCAAATACCATAATATTGGAATTAAAGATGCTCCAATAATTTGGTGTGTCCATTTCCATTTGAGTTGTCATTCTTGGAGCAACATTTTGCAAAAGTTGCTCATGCAACACTTTGCAAAAAGACAACTTTTTGGCAACATTTGTCAAAGTTTCTATTTTGAGTAAAGTGCCAACACTACCAACCTCCAAGGGTGTGGGAGAGGTCTAAAACATGCCAATTATAGGATTAGACTGAAAGCTAATCTTCCAAGATCACCTGCATGCACATCTGTCACAAGTAGAAGCAAGAAATAGAAGACAAAAGAAGAAACTATGGCGGCCAAAAAGCCAGAGACATCATATTCATGTTGAAAGAATAAACTTCTATTATCAACAATAATGAATAAAATACAATCTCCTTACTAAAATGCAAAGCGGTGAGTCCTTATAAAAGGATACCGAAACCCTAAAGGGGAAAACCCTAAAGAATAAGAAGTTGCCTAAGTATAACTTAAGCATAGAGTATAATAGACTAATAATTAAATGATTTAATTATTAGCTATAATATGACTACTCTAACACCCCCCCTTAAGTGTAACTTAGGGAGAAGAAAAATAGCTAAAGACTAAAAGATGCATGAAAACAAGATGCATGAAAGGAACTATGGGTCATGGCAACTAGGCCTGATCAGGTACCCAAGTACAATAAATAAACTAGATGAAGGAAACTAAGCCTCCAATCTAGGGAAAAGATGTCCTAGAGAAAGGAACAAGAAGGAGCAAGAAGCATCTCCGAAGCATGTAGCTGTAAAATCTGTCAGAAGAGACTACTGGAACCCCCACTGAAGTGCATGACCAGGTAGAGAAGACAATGTCTGAAGAGCTGATCAATCAAACCAGGAAGAAATAGAACCAATAGGTGAACCCCCCCCCATAATGCTGAACCGGGAGAGGTGACAGGAACACTGAAATGCAATGCCAGAAACATCTGCAGAAAGAAGAAACTATGGCAGCCAAAAAGCCAGAGACATCATATTCATGTTAAAAGAATAAACTTCTATTATCAACAATAATGAATACAATACAATCTCCTTACTAAAATGCAAAGCGATGAGTCCTTATAAAAGGATAACAAAACCCTAAAGGGGAAAACCCTAAAGAATAAGAAGTTGCCTAAGTATAACTTAAGCATAGAGTATAATAGACTAATAATTAAATGATTTAATTATTAGCTATAATATGACTACTCTAACACCCCCTCTTAAGTGTAACTTAGGGAGAAGCAAAACAGCTAAATACTAAAAGATGAATGAAAACAAGATGCATGAAAGGAACTATGGGTCCCGGAAACTAGGCCTGATCAGGTACCCAAGTACTAGAAATAAACTAGATGAAGGAAACTAAGCCTCCAATCTAGGGAAAAGATGTCCCAGAGAAAGGAACAAGAAGGAGCAAGAAGCATCTCCGAAGCATGTAGCTATAAACTCTATCAAAAGAGACTGCTAGAACCCCCATTGAAGTGCATGACCAGGTAGAGAAGACAATGTCTGAAGAGCTGATCAATCGAACCAGGAAGCAATAGAACCAACAAGTGAACCCAAGCAATCCGCCAGAGTGCAAAAACTGTCAAACTCAGAGGAGAGATAACCTGAAGTAGAATCTGGAAAAAATACCCCTGCAACTGAATAATTCACTAAACCAGCTTTCCAACGATATCTGGTTTGCCAAAAACGAAGTCCGGATGAGCAAGATATGGCTCTCGAAAGGCAAAATCAAACATCACACTTCAACAGTAAAAAATGTTGTCAAAATAGTAGAACCCAAAACCCTAACCTCCATCATCGGAAAGTGCTCAGAAAGAGCTTTTCAACGGTATATAGAAGTTAGAAAAAGACCCCCGTATGCTTAAGATAGAGCAAAAATAGTCGAGGAGGGTCAGAAAGGCCTCAAAATTGGGTTTAAGCCCCTAGGGCTAAAAAAAATTAGGCCCCCTGGGTGCCTGGCGCGCGCAGGGGGCTGGGTTGAAGCCCCTGGTCCAGCATATGACCGGCCACAGAGCTTAAATGCCCGCGGAGGCTAACAAAAAACCCGCTGGGCGGGGTCTGAGCAACGCAGAGGCGGGGATCCGGGGCTGAGTGGGCGGCGGAGCGGCTGGGGCCACGGAGCAGGCCGCAGGGGCGGCAGGGCAGGAGGGGTGATGGCGGCCGCAGAGCGGTGGCCAAGCGTCAGGGGCGGCAAAGGCCGGAGGAGATGGAGGCGACGGGGGCCGGGAGGAGCAGGCCGGTGGCGGGGAGGCCGCGAGCGGCGCGCGGGCGGCGCGGTGGCGGCGCGCCCCAAAATTGCACTGTCTGCGTAATAAAAATGCATAAAAATAATTTAAAATTGTTTTTTTTTTTAATT
>MU224472.1:554633-572662 GCA_018584345.1 Thuja plicata
TTCTGGGGTTTTTGGGCCTTCTGAATGCAACCGTGAGGTCGGTTTTGGTCCAAAGTGCCCCAAAAAACAAAGACCCCCAGAACCAAATAAAAAATATCAGAAAAGACTGGAGAACTTCAAACCCTCGCTTGCTTCAACAAAACACGAACAACCAGCTGCAGGATGGCTCTGATACCATATAGGATTAGGCTGAAATATAATCTCCCAAGATCACCTACATGCACATCTGTCACAAGTAGAAGCAAGAAACAGAAGACAGAAGAAGAAACTATGGCGGCCAAAAAGCCAGAGACATCATATTCATGTTGAAAGAATAAACTTCAATTATCAACAATAATGAATACAATACAATCTCCTTACTAAAATGTAAAGCGGTGAGTCCTTATAAAAGGATACAATATGACTACTCTAACACCAATAACCTATCCTAAGGTCTCAAAACATAAACTTCTAAATAAATACTAAAATCACCAAAAGAGACTAACATGGTTCTAGGAACCCATAAGGTGTATAACTTACCTTAGGGTCCTTCACCTTACACAATAGACCCACACATGCACACACTAGGGTGATCCAAAGGATTCACCTTATTACAAACAACTTAAGCATAAAATAGGAACTACATGAGGTGCCCTGCACCATACTCCTCATGGAAAAAGTAGCTCAAGTCTCTTGAGTTGGGAGGTCTTCAAGTGGATAGCCCATCTTCTAAATGTCTTAAGGGGTCATCAAGGTAGCATCTACAATTGGTTGGTTTTTCCATTTGACTAAGTACTCATAGTAAGTTCCCCTCCTAGTTTCTTGTTCATTATCTTATCTAGAATGCTTTCAATCTTTGGAGGAGTTGCTTGGGGAATGTCCTTGAGTGGTTGGAGTGTAGGAGGCTCTGGAGTACCTACAAGATCGTCAGTAATAACAACACCTTTATAAGAATAGATATCTGCAACATTAAATATAGTAGATAGACCAATGTGAGAAGGTAGAGCAATCTTATAGGCATTATTTCCACATTTCTTCATAATCTTGAAAGAGCCAAGCTTTTTCATCATAAGCTTTGTCTATTTCTTCTTGGGTAGTCTCTCTTCTTGAGGTGAATCATCACCAAATCTCCCACTTTGAACTGTATGTCTCTCCTCTTTTTGTCAGCCTATGCTTTTTAATTCTCAGTGGTATGCTGTAGTTTGGTCTGCACTTGTTCATGGATGTTATTCATCACTTCAGCAAAGTCTTTTTCTAGTGCAAGTCTTTTGTCCATGTCTTTGATATCTCTGAGTTCCAATACCCCTCTAGGGTGAGTACCATATACAATCTAAAATGGAGTTAAACCAGGACTCCTATTGACTAAATCATTGAATGAGAATTCTACTTGTGCTATGATAGTACCCAAGTGGCTCCATGTTCTTGGGTGAGGCATCTTAAAAGGTTTCCAAGGGACCTATTTATGACTTCTGTCTGACCATCAGACTATGGGTGATATGTAGATGACAAAGAGACATTTGTTCCTAGATTTCTCCATAGTGTTCTCTAAAAATGTCCTAAAAAATTAGGATCCCTATTTGATATGATTGACAGTGGGAGTTAATGAAGGCTTATAACTTCTCTAAAGAATAATATTGCTATGTGAGATGCATCATGAGTTGTTCTACAAGGAATGAAGTGTGCCATCTTTGAAATTCTATCAACTACAACATAAAAGATATCAAATCCAGACTTTGTCTTTGGAAGACCTAGGACAAAGTTCATACTTACTGAATCCCAAGGTTTTGAAGGGATGGGCAAAGGAGTGTACAACCCTGCATTGGAGGTCTTCCCTTTGGCTTGTTGGAAAACTGAACAACTTTCCACAAAACTCCTAACATCTATCTACAACTTGGGCCATTGGAAGAACCTTCTAACAAGATCCAATGTTTTATCCACCCCAAAGTGACCGGCTAGGCTTCCACAATGCTTTTCTTTGATACTTTTCTCCCTCATGGATCCTTTTGGGACACACAATGAACTACCCTTGAAAATAAGACGATCCTATACAATAAACTCTGAGAAATTAGTGTTGTATTTGTATGTCATCTCAATGCAAATTTGGTAAGCCTCTTTGAAATCTTCATCCATAGCATACATATCCTTCATTAAATGAACTCCAACACTCTCCAACTGAATGGTTTGGGTGGTTAGATGTCTCCTACTAAGAGCACCAGCTACTTTGTTTACAACCCCTTTCTTATGCTTGATAGAAAATGTATATGAATGTAAGAATTCCATCCATTTCACATGTCTGTAATTATTTTTCTCCTATCTAATCAAAAACCTAAGTGCATGATTATCAGTAAAGACTACAAATTCCTTGGGAAACAAATAATGCCTCCATTTCCTAAGTGACTGAACCATTGCATACATTTCAAGATCATAAGTAGAGTATTTTTTCTTAGCTTCATTGAGTTTCTCACTGAAAAAGGCAACTGGCCTTTCTTCTTGGCTCAAGACTCCCCCAATGTCCTTATTGCTTGCATCACATTCCACTGTAAACACCTTGTGAAAATATGGTAGGACTAAGATAGGTTGCTCTGCAATCCTTTTCTTCAACAACTCAAAGGACTCATGAGCTTCATTAGTCCATGAAAATATGAATTTTCTTCCACCTTTAATGGTGTTGATAATGGGAGCACATATGCCACTGAAATTTTTGAGGAATTTACTATAAAATCTACATAAACCATGTAAACTCTTTACCTCTGAAGGATTAGTAGGAGGTTTCCAATTGAGGATGGCTTCAGCTTTGGAAGGATCCATATTGAGACTGTTCTTGGAGATCACAAAACCTAAGAACATAAGTTCTTCTTGAAGGAATACACACTTCTCTATATTTATCTTCAACTATTCCTCATGGAGTTTTTTCATTACCATGTCCAAATGGTTGAGGTTCTCTTCTCTGCTCCTGCTAAAGATCAAAATATCATCAAGGTATACAACAACAAATTTATTAAGAAAAGGCTTCAAGACTTTATTCATTAGTCTCATAAAAGTGATTGGAGCATTTGAGAGACCAAAAGGAATCACAATCCATTCATAGAGTCCTTCTGTGGTCTTGAATTTTGTCTTCCATTCATCTCCCCCTCTGATTCTTATCTGATGGTAACGACTCTTGAGATCTATCTTGGGTTAATAGCTTGCACCCCCTAAACAGTCCATCAAATCCTCTATTCTAGGCATAGGGAGCCTATATATGATGGTTATCCTATTGATTAACCTAGAATCTATACATATTCTCCATGTGCCTTATTTCTTGGGTTCTATGACTGCAGGGACTGCACAAGGACTCACACTTTTCCTAATGAGACCTTTTGACAACAATTCTTCAATCTACCTTGCTATCTCTTGGTTTTGTTCATGGGTCATCTTGTATGCTTCTTTGTTTGGAAGAGTGGTCCTTGGTATGAATTCTATACAATGACTCACTTCTCTTTCAGGTGGAAAATATTCTGGTGTACTCTCATCTATGATACCCTTATACTGGTCTAACAGTGCTTTGACCTCTTTGGGGCCTACATCGCTAGTAGGGACCTTGACCTTTGGCTCTTTCACTGGTATCTTTTTGGGCCTCACTGCTAATGCATAACAAGGTGCATCCCTTCCTTTTAGTACCTTCATCAATTCTTTCTCTCCTACATGCAAGACACTACTAGTAACATGTTTTTTCTTTCTCACAGTCAAGGAGTGGATTCATCACATACTCAACACCATCCATAACTATAGTATAGACATTAGAATTTCCATCATGCTTGGCATCTACATCAAATTGGCAAGATCTGCCTAATAAAAAATGACATGCATTCATCTCTGTGATATCACATAGAGCTCTATCTGTATACTCCCCTATCTTGAAATCTACCCAAACTTGTTCATTGATGGTGGTTTGTTTCTCTTTTGTCAACCAAGTAGATTTATAAGGGAAAGGATGAGGGATTACATGCAACTTTAACTTAGTAACTAACTCCCTAGATGCAATATTATCAGTGGATCCAGAGTCAAATATAACTTTGCATACCTTGTTATTCAATTTTCATCTTGTCCTAAATAATGAATTCCTTCGAGGTGGTTCTCCAATAGTACATACTCTTAGGAGTGTCCTTTGCATCATGAGGCATTCTCCTTGTTCTGGATTTGTAGGTCTTGAATTTGCAGAATGAAAGGAGGATACACTTTGACTGTCCTCTTCTTGGGTGAGCTATACTCTTCTATCCCCTCCTTGTTTGTTGGTGCCATTCTTCTCAAGGCATCTAAAGGACTGGTGTCCAATTTGATTCCAAGTAAAACACTTCCCAGTGAAGACACTAGGTCCTCTTCAACCAAATCTCCCTGTACTGTTTGAACTCCTGCCTCTGAAGTTGCCTCTATTATTGTGTTCTCCTTCTGACTCATGGTTACTAAACTCTCCTTGAATTCTTTGAAATGGACCTCTACCATTTAACATACCTCTATCTCTGAAATTACTCCCTCTACCATTGTTATTTTTTTCTCCTCTCCTCTTCTATTTTTCTTCAATTTTCAGTGCCATTTGAAAACACTTATGTACTGATTCAGGGTTGAATAAACTCATTTCATCTTGAATGCTATACTTCAGTCCATTTAGGTAACTTTCAATCTTGTGTTTCTCACTCTCTGGGACTTTTTCCTTCAAGGTCATTCTATGAAACTCTTCAGTGTACCCACTCACATCAAGGTCCTTTTGCCTTAGATTTTGCAAATTTTTATGGAGGGTGATCTCATAGTCCTCTAGTATAAATTTTATTTTGATTTATACTAATATCCTCTTTCATGTTGAGATAGGGTTCTTTTCTTCCTCCATCCTTTCATTTTGTAGAAAATTCAACCAACTTAAGGTAGGGCCTTTCATTTTGGATTTTTCCACCTTGACCTTCTAATTTTTAGAGACATTGTCAGATTCAAAGTAATTCTCCAAAGCCTCTATCCAATCCATACATTCTTCAAGGTCCATTTTCCCACAAAACATAGGGATGTGTGATTTATTATCTCTCCTTCCAACTCTCTCAAGAGCTTCAATAAATTTAACTTGCTCTATAGGTATGTTCTTTGTTTCATCCTGCTCTGTGTCTTCTTCTTCTTCTTCTTTAGAATATTCTTCCTCCTCCTCTATTTAGAGGTCCTTCAACTTCTTCATCTCCTCCTCTATCTTCTTGTTCTTGGCTACTTGTTCTCTAGCAATTTTAGCCAATATCACATTATTGATTCTAGTAGGAACTTCCTCTCCTTGTGAGTCTTCTGTACTATCACCCATTCTTTACTTCTTCCAAGGTCTTAGCAGGCTTTGATGCCACCTAATGCAGAGTGCACTGCAAGAAGACCTAGATGGACTCCCACTCCTTGTAACTACCTCAAACCTCTAATTCAAAAAACCGAACTCCACATTTGTCTTCCTAGGGTGTATAAAAACTTGTCCAAGAGGCCAAATCACCCATTTTTCCACAACTTAGCTTTCCAAGCCAAGACACCAATCTCTACAATATCTTCTTTAGGGACACTTTCCCTAACCCAAGCCTAAGAGTAGAAATATTCACCAGAGGCTTTGATCAAAAAATATAAGTGATGGTAGACTTTTTTTAGACCCCAAGGATAGAGAATCCACAATTAGATTCAGCTCTACAGACCCAAGGATGGTCAAACACTAACTGGCTTAGAATTCCTTATAGCCCTATCTAGAGGGTTTTTCAAGAATAAATTTCTAACATAGAATGATATAACTTCTTTGATTATGTTTATAGATACCCTTTATGGATTTTTGAAACCTCCTAAATCCTTAGAACTTCACTCTACTCTTGCACCACTAAGCTCTTGCAAAGCTCACAAACCTAATTAGCTAGGTTAGGCCTGGATTACTAAGCAAGTAGTCTAAGGTGAGTTCACAGAATGAACACAAGGGCTTATATAGTTTCTTGTACCCCAAAATGGTCTAGATCCACCATTGATTCAATCCTCCTAATCATATGGTTCACATGCATGTGCTACACTTAAGAACCAGGCTAATTACATAGAGATAATTAGCCTAGGGCTTTGTCTCAAAAATCATAGATCCAAAATTGATCTTCTGAGCTTTAGGAATCTTAGAAAGCATGATCCTAACTTTTATTTTCCAAGTGTCCGAGCAGATCCACTGGATAAATCCCAATTTAGGATCACATATTTGGTGCAGAACTAGTAAACTAGGGATTCTCAGACAGTGAGTAGAAAAAAATCTCTAACTCCTATGAAACTTTACAAAAAAAATAAAACCAACTATAATGTTGGATTAACTCAAATTATCACAAATTTTTGCAATTGGATCCACAAAATGAATCCGTACTAGGCTATACACACTCCAAATAACTCAGAAAACTCTTCTATTTCCTTCTCTGAACATCAAGCTCCGTACACAGTAAACTCTAACCTTCCTAGAAGGCATAATAACATCAAATACCATCATCTTTGTGTTACAGATGCTCTCATAATTTTGTGTGGCCATTTCCATTTGAGTTTTCATTCTTCAAGCAGCATTTTGCAAAAGTTGCTCATGCAACATTTTGCAAAAAAGATAACTTTTTCGCAACATTTGTCAAAGTTACTATTTTGAGTAAAGTGTTAGGATTAGGTGATACTAAAAGGGGGGGTGAATCAGCATTACAACACTTATTAAAAAATTTCAACCAATTATAAATAAATAAATGGTTTCCAATTTGATTCCAAGTAAAACACTTCCCAGTGAAGACACTAGGTCCTCTTCCACCAAGTCTCCCTCTATTGTTTGAACTCCTGCCTCTAAATTTGCCTCTATTATTGTGTTCTCCTTCTGACTCATGGTTACTAAACTCTCCTTGACTTCTTTGAAATGGACCTCTGCCATTTAACATACCTCTATCTCTGAAATTACTCCCTCTACCGTTGTTATTTTGTTCTCCTCTCCTCTTCTATTTTTCTTCAATTTTCAGTGTCATTTGAAAACACTTATTTACTGATTCAGGGTTGAATAAACTCATTTCATCTTGAATGCTATACTTCAATCCATTTAGGTAACTTTCAATCTTGTGTTTCTCACTCTCTGGGACTTTGGCCTTCAAAGTCATTCTATGAAACTCTTCAGTGTACCCACTCACATTAAGGTCCTTTTGCCTTAGATTTTGCAACTTTTTATGGAGGGTCATCTCATAGTCCTCTAGTATAAATTGTATTTTGATTTCTAGTAACATCCTCTTCCATGTTGAGATAGGGTTCTTTTCTTCCTCCATCCTTTCATTTTGTAGAAAATTCAACCAACTTAAGGCAGCGTCTTTCATTTTGGATTTTTCCACCTTGACCTTCTAATTTTCAAAGACATTTTTAGATTCAAAGTAATTCTCCAAAGCTTCTATCCAATCCATACATTCTTCAAGGTCCATTTTCCCACAAAACATAGGGATGTGTGATTTATGATCTCTCCTTCCAACTCTCTCAAGAGCTTCAATAAATTTAGCTTTCTCTGTAGGTATGTTCTTTGTTTCATCCTACTCTGTGTATTCTTCTTCTTCTTCTTTAGAATCTTCTCCCTCCTCCTTCTCTATTTGGAGGTCCTTCAACTTCTTTATCTCCTCCTCCATCTTCTTATTTTTGGCTACTTGTTCTCTAACAATTTTATCCAATTCCACATTAGTGATTGTAGTAGGAACTTCCTCTCCTTGTGAGTCTTCTTTACTATCACCCATTCTTTACTTCTTCCAAGGTCTTAGCAAGTTTTGATGCCACCTAATGCAGAGTGCACTATGAGAAGACCTAGATGGACTCCCACTCCTTTTAACTACCTCAAACCTCTTATTCAAACAACCGAACTCCACATTTTTCTTCCTAGGGTGTATAAAAACTTGTCCAAGAGGCCAAATCACCCATTTTCCATAACTTAGCTTTCCAAGCCAAGACACCAATCTCTGCAATATCTTCTTTAGGGACACTTTCCCTAACCCAAGCCTAAGAGTAGAAATAATCACCAGAGGCTTTGATCAAAAAATATAAGTGATGGTAGACTTTTTTCAGACCCCAAGGATAGAGAATCCACCAATCGATTCAGTTCTATAGACCTAAGGATGGTCAAACACTAACTTGCCTAGAATTACTTGTAGCCATATCTAGAGGGTTTTTTGAGCATAAATTTCTAACATAGAAGGATATAAATTCTATGATTATGTTTATAGATACCCTTTATGGATTTTTAAAACCTCCCAAATCCTTAGAACTTCACTCTACTCCTGCACCACTAAGCTCTTGCAAAGCTCACAGACCTAATTAGCTAGGTTAGGCCTGGATTACTAAGCAAGTAGTCTAAGGTGAGTTCATAGAATGAACACAAGGGCTTATATAGTTTCCTGTACCCCAAAATGGTCTATATTCACCATTGATTCAATCCTCCCAATCATATGGTTCACATGAATGTGCTGCACTTAAGAACCAGGCTAATTACATAGAGATAATTAGCCTAGGGCTTTGTCTCAAAAATCATAGATCCAACATTGAGCTTCTGAGCTTTAGGAATCTTAGAAAGCATGATCCTAACTTTTATTTTCCAAGTGGCTGAGTAGATCCACTGGATAAATCCCAATTTAGGATCACATATTTGGTGTAGAACTAGTAAACTAGGGATTCTCAGACAGTGAGTAGACAAAAATATCTAACTCTTATGAAACTTTACAAAAAAATTAAAACCAACTGGAATGTTCGATTAACTCAAATTATCACAAATTTTTGCAACTGGATCCACAAAATGAATCCGTACTAGGCTGTACACACTCCAAATAACTCAGAAAACTCTTCTATTTCCTTCTCTGAACATCAAGCTTCGTACACAGTAAACTCTAACCTTCCTAGAAGGCATAAGAACATCAAATACCATCATCTTGGCATTAAAGATAATCCAATAATTTTGTGTGGTCATTTCCATTTGAGTTTTCATTCTTCGAGCAGCATTTTGCAAAATTTGCTCTTGCAACATTTTGCAAAAAGACAACTTTTTGGCAACATTTGTCAAAGTTGCTATTTTGAGTAAAGTGTTAGGATTACGTGATACTGAAAGGGGGGGTGAATCAGAATTACAACACTTATTAAAACTTTTCAACCAATTATAAATAATCCACAAGCTTTCTGAAATGAAAATAACATAAGCAAATAACACAATACTCATAACACCATTATTTGTTGTCGAGGAAACCCTGGCCAAGGGAACACCCCGGTGGGGATGGTACCCACAAGCATGCACTAAAGTATAGTGTCCATGTTAGGAGATGTAGCCCTATTAGGAGCTGAATATTACATAGTACATGTCCTTGTTAAAGGAATAACAACCCTGTTAAAGGTATACAACACCCTATTACGGGCCAACTAAGCATACAACTCTTACAATATAGTTCTGTTACAAAATGTTCTTAGTAATGAACAAAACAAGAATCACTAATGCTTAAATGGTTACATTCATAGTTCTTCAATGATCTCTATCATCTTCTTCTCTGTCATTTGCATATCACATCCAAAACTATGTTCACACACAAACCTCTCTCACTCTTTTGCTCAACAAAAGTTCTTATATATATATATATATATATATATATATATATATATATATATATCTTCTTTACCAAGTCGGCTCTCAAATAAAAATATATTTAATAACTAAAATATCAAATGCATATCCGAAACTCTCTCATAATCAAAATGTAGGTTATAATCAATCATTATCCAACTCCAATTGCCAAGAGTCCATGTCATACTCCTTGAATCATCGATTATGTCCAGCTACTCTGTATCATTGTTATATTGTTGTCTGTTTGTCTTCACATCTCTCTAACTCACTGTAAACATCACCAAAATAAAATTTATCTTAGGTGGAGGTCACACATACCCCATACCATCTTCTTCTAAGCTCTCTTGCCTTAACTCATCGATCTCGATCTTCAATACCCAAAATACCTCTATATTTTTGCTTCTGTACCTAGCCAATTTTAGAGTCACCAAAGCTTAACTTTAAGTGAATTGATCAGTATGCCTAATGTGTTTCCATAAATGACAACCAAAAATTGGATCACATCATACAAAATTGATCACTTGCCAACAATCTCTCCCTTTGGCATTGATGGCAACACTTAACAAAAAAATGACTAAGTGTTCTAACAAAACAAAATTGTCTTTCTTTATACATTATATTTTCCTCTTCTCCTCTTATTTGTTTTTCTCTTCTCTTTTATCCTATTCATTTTTCTTCTCTTCTCCCCCTTTGAAAAAAATGGAAAAGGTGAATAAAAAGTAATAAAATTATTGGGGCTTGCTTACCAATTTCAGAATATCTGGAAAGGAATCTTCCAAGATCTTCACTTCCGCAATCCATGACTTAAGAAATAGTTGAATAACATGAATTAGTCCATTAAATGAAAATGATTTAGTCTCTTCTTCTTTCAACTCTATAGGCATAGAGTTAGCCAATAATCCTACAGTTTTCTCCATCTCTGATAAATGTGCTTCAATAATTGATAGTTTAGGAGTGATTAAACTCTTTAGAAAACCAAATCTTCTCAAAACTCTCCCTTTCTCAATATCCAATACATTGAGTTTGGCCAAAATTCTTGTTACTTCCTTGTCTAATTTTGTTACAGATTGTGAAGAGGTTTCACAACTGTCCATCATACTGTTCAAAGTTGCCCTGTCCTTGGCAATAATGTCTTCAACATTCTAAATATGTCTGATAGGGTTCATGCAATAGATGAATAGTTTCCTGCCATGTGCAACACAACTCTTTTCATTTGGAGTATTGGTTCTTAGATTGCCTAAGTCCCATGAGATAGACTGGAAAACATCAAGTAGCTTCTTTTCTGATTAATTCTTTTCTTCTTTTCCTTCTGCAATCTTCATCAAGTTCTCATACTGTCCATCAAATGCATCAAGTGCCAAATTCAGGTTCTCTACATCATCTATGTTCTGAAAAACAATAGGTGCTAGGAGCAATTTTTTCACAATACCAATTTCCCTATAGATCACCTTAGTCTTCTTGTCACTCTTCTTATCAGATCTCTCCTTTTCTTTAGTGAGTGCTGTAAAAGCTAATTTTACCAACTCATCCTCATACATACAATCAACGTCCATATCAATAGATTTATCTTTACTTGCCAACAATAAGGTAGAAGATGTGTCAACTTTTGTCTTGATTTCCTCTTTTGTTGTTTCTTCTTTCTGCTCTAATTATTTTTGTTCTTCTTCCTCAGTTACCGTATTGTCATTATTTTTTTAAAATGAATACTTCTCATCATGTGAAGTGTCAAGAGTCACAGTCACACCAGAGACATAGAAATATGTTTGCATATCAACTTCTCTCTTCTCAACACTTTCCTCAGTTGTCTTCGAACTCTCTCTCATTCCTAAGGGTGTAGGCATAGTAGCTATAGGAAGTGGGGTCTTCTTAGGAATAGCATTCATTATTATCTATTCTAGTGCTTTCTAAGTCTCTTTTGTAACTTCATCATACTTTCTTTACATAATCTTTACAAGTCTAGCCTTAGTTCTTAATAAAGGTTTCAGTTCCTTAAATATTCTCTCTCTTTCTTGCATAGAAACTATATGCAACATATTATCAATTTCTTGATTTATGATAGTTTCATCCTCAATTTATGCTAGATATTTCCTAGTCTCCAATCTACCATATTATTATTTAGGTATACTGCCCTCTATCTCCAGTAGATTCTTTTTCAAAACAATTAAATGATTAACTACAACATTCTCAATCCAAATTTTATCATTTTCTTCATACCTGTCATAGTATTTGTTAATAGAAACTAACTTCCCTTGTTTAATGGCTCTCTTCTCAATCATCTTCAAGTTAGGTTTCCATATGTGTTTCTCACTTTTATTTTTCTTCTCTTCTCTCATAGTTCTTGGTTCCTTAGGTGGTGAAATCTGACTGTTGGATCTGGTACTCACTCTAGGAATGATCTTCTCTGCCTACAAGGTCTATTGTGGTGGAGGAGGTGGAATGTCTACCATTACTACTTCAAAAGGTGTGAGAGCTTTAGTAGCAGAACTTGCCAATCCAGAAGTTTGATCTGCTAGCTTCTTCTTTACTTCCTTCAACTCTTCCTCTGTGAATCCTATCTTAATACCACATTCATGCACAATGTTGTCTACTTTTCTCTTCTTCAAACCTCTGGTCTATATCTCTCTTAACTTAGCTGATTTTTCCTCATAAGTTCCCCATCTCTCTTCAGATGTATCTATCTCAAATGCAAGGACATGTTCAATTGTCATAGTTAATATATCAGAACTTACCTCATATCCCATAGGATAGCACTATTTCTTCCTTGATACAACTTCCTCAAAGCATACACAATCAATTTTAACCATGAAATAGATTGTATCCTTGTACTTCTCAACTAAGTGTCCAGGTATCCTACATCTTCCCTTCATCTACCTCTGAAGAATCTTAATCATTCCAAACAACTCACCATCAACCCATGTGTTGTTCTTTCTTTTGTAACTCTATGAAATCTGTATACCAGTAGGTATCCCTTTTCTCCAACCACTAGGGTGCATGCTTAGAAATTTGTGTTCAATGTGTATGTACATATGCATCAATAGTGAACCAAATATGAAGGTCTTCAATCTATCTTTCTTTATCAATTTCACATTCTCTAGAAATTGTTGTGCTAACACTTTGCATAGATTGTATTTAGTGTTTTCTTTCACCATTATGTATGCCATCATGATAACTCTACAGATACTAAATTAGGTCTACTACTATAGTAGAATTTGTAATCAAGTATCATAGCAATCAACTTTACATCCTGTTGCACAATGTTGCTTACTGACATAGCTCGTCTATCCCATTTCGAGTGTGTTAGGGTTTCAACTTGCTTCTTCACATGTTTCTCTACTACATGAATGATTTTAGTATTATCCAAACTAGTAATCTCATGAATCAATTCACTGCATATCTTGATAGGTTGCTCGCCTGTCCAATGAATATAGATCATGTACTCTTCTCAACAATATTTTAAACCATTCTTCTTCATTGAATTCATAAGTCTAGAATTTTCATAATGCTCAATTGATCAACATTCTTGTATTCATCTCTCATAATGCCTTTGTCAGTCATATACTCCATTTCAGTAGAAATTTCATCAATACCTAGTATGTCATACTTACAATGAATGTATGCCCTAATGTCTTCTACGTGCAAAACTTCGTATGGTGTCTGAGAAAATGCTCCTTCAAGGTCTTCTTCACAAGACTTTAAAGGATGTTTCTTGAATTTGTATCTAGGTTGATCTAAAACATCATAGATAACAGGTGCATCCATAGCTAGATGATCTAAATACCTTTTACACGCCAAATTTTGAGTATTTGCTTCAATCGATCATGCACGACAATTGTAGGATAGACTGAATCTCTCTACTCTCTGATTTCCTTAGGTCGCTCTTCATCAAATGGTAAGGAAATAGATAATCATATGGTATTTTATATAGTGTTAAGTCATTAAAATATCACTTTACCAAATATTGTCCAGTCAGTTGTAAATCTCGCGATCATGCAATAAGCATCATCCAATGTTGTGCTCTTAAATATATACTCCATGATGTCAGCCACAATCATACCTAAGCTCTCTAGAGCTCAATCCACAAAATTTAGGGATGAGATATATTCTAATATCTTCATCCAATGCTCCCCCTAAGGCCATGATCGGCCAATTAGGTCGATTCTACTTTGTTACCATCAGGAAAATTTCTAGTAGAATCTACTCTCTCCCTAAACTAATATCTCACTTGTCTCTTTGATCTTCCATATCTTACCACTGTTTTTATCCTCTACTTTCTTAAAACAACTGTCAAAATCACTCTTTAAATCTGCAACACTCTTACCAATATCATTTTCATTCTTCTATGTATTCATAGGAGGTGGTAATCTTCTTTTGTTTACTCAATTATACCTACAAAAAATTTCTATATGACCTTTATTATTGCATTTGTAACATATATAGGAGGTTTTCTCTCCTCATTTACTTGCATCTTACAATACTTCGCAATGTGTCCAAGATTATTACATTTGTAGCATGTAGTTTTCACTGTAGGTTCTCTTCCATTGTCTTATCTATATCCAAATTGATTAGGTTTTCTATATTCTTCTTTCTTGTACCCATGTCCATTACAATTAAAATAATAACCAGAATAGGTCTTAAAAGGGGAATTACCTCTGCAATCTCATTTCATGTGTCCAAGCTTGTTACACCTTAAGCATCTACCATTGAAGGGTCTGATATGCTCTCTACATTCTTCAATAGTAGGTTTTTCAACATCAATCTTTGCATCAGATTTCTCTTCTTTTTTCTTCAAACATTCAGCTTCATTGAATCCAACACCAATCTTGTCACCTTTAGGTTTCTCTCTATCTCTTTGTTCATCGATCAAGTCACAGCTAGTGTGAATTTTCTCAATGTGTTTCTTTGCCTCAACAAGTTCACCTTTTATGATTTGATTATATTTCTCCAGTTCTAGATACTTTTTCTTGTAGTTGTCAGCCTCATTCTTCATTTGTTCCATCAAAACATTTGCACTATTCAGAGCATCTTCAATCTTCTTCTTAGCATCCTTTTGTAATTGAATCTCTTTAGTCATGAATTCATTTTCAAGCTTCAAGGTTTCATTTTCTTCTTCAAGTTGCTTCATCTGATCTAAATTATCTTTGTCTAAATCTTGTTTTATTTGAATCACAAGATCTTATCTCTAACTTCTAGAAATTTCAAGTTGGTCTCTAAGTTTCTTTATAAATTTCTCATCTCTTCACATGTTGAATCTTAATTCTCCATTCTCTACTTTTTCTTTGTCAAGGTCTTCAAGTGTAGCATCAAATTCCTCTTGCAAACTATCTAAATCCATTCTGATCTCCCTTAAGCTGTTAGACTTTCTCTCCAAGGGCCAAAAGATCTAATACCAATTGTTAGGATTAGGTAATACAGAGAGGGGGAGTGAAACAGTATTACAACACTTATTAAAACTTATCAACCAATTATAAATAATCCATAAGCTTGCTGAAATGAAAAGAACATAATAAAATAACACAGTACTCATAACACCATTATTTTTTTTCAAGGAAACCCTATCCAAGGGAAAACCCTGGTGGGGATGGTACCCACAAGCATGCACTAAAGTATAGTGTCCCTGTTAGGAGACCTATCCCTATTAGGAGATCAATATTACATAGTACATTTCCTTGTTAAAGGAAAAACAACCTTGTTAAAGGTATAAAACACCCTAGATTAGGAGCCAGCTGAGCATACAACTCTTACAATATAGTTCTATTACAAAATGTTCTCAATAATGAACAAAATAAGCATCACTAATGCTTAGATAGTTACAGTCATAGTTCTTCAATGATCTTTTTCATCTTCTGCTCTGCCATTCATATATCACATCCAAAACTCTGTTCACATACACAACTCTCTCACTCTTTTTCTCAACAAAAGATCTTACATATATATCTTTCTTCTTTACCAAGTCGGCTCTCAAATACAAATATATCTAATAAATCAAATATCAAATGCATAGTTGGAACTCTTACATAATCAAAATCTAGGTTATCATTAATCATTATCCAACTCTGATTGCCAGGAGTCCACATCATACTCCTTGAATCATCGCTTCTATCCAGCTGCTTTGTATCAATGTTCTGTTGTTGTATGTTTGTCTTCAAATCTCTCTAACTCACTCTAAATGTCACCAAAAAAAAATTGATCTTAGGTGGAGGTCACAGATACCCCATAACATCTTCTTCTAAGCTCCCTTGCCTTAACTCATCTATCTTGATCTTTGATACCCAAAATACCTCTGTATTTCTGCTTCTGTACTTAGCCAATTTCAGAGTCACCAAAACATAACTTTAAGTGAATCGATCAGTATGCCTGATTTGTTGCCATTAATGACAACTAAAAAGTGGATCACATCATAAAAAATTGATCACTTTCCAACACTACCAACCTCCAAGGGTGTGGGAGAGGTCTAAAACATGCCAAGAACCTATCCTAAGGTCTCAAAACATAAACTTCTAACTAAAGACTAAAATCACCAAAAGAGACTAACATGGTTTCAGGAACCCATAATATTTATAACTTACCTTAGGGTCCTTCACCTTACACAATAGATCCACACATGCACACACTAGGGTGATCCAAAGGATTCACCTTATTACAAACAACTTAAGCTTAAAATAGGAACTGCATGAGGTGCCATGTACACACACACAGAAAATGATTTCTTGAAGATGCCCAAGGAAGAAATGTTTTCCTTGGATTGTTAAAAAATAACCTTTCCTTAAGGATTGATGCTTCCCCTTCTATCCCTAAGGAGATAATGTTTTCCTTAGGCCTGATCACTTTTCCTTTGACCCCTAAGGATACAATGCTTTCCTTAGGATTGATTATTCTTTTGTTGGATCCCTTAATGGATATAATGCTTTCCTTAAGGCCTGATCCTTGTTGATGGATTGACTAGCATAACATGATTTTATAGACCTTTCAATACCATCTTTTGGTGGCACTTTATTTTATGTGTTTCACAATAAGACAAATTCTTATTGGGCTAGTAATCATACCTCTCTCTCTTTCCCTCTCTTTTTCTTTCAAGTGATGTCTCTCTTATCTTGGTTTTGCATTTGATTAATACTTGAGACACTTGGGGGCTTGGTTTTTGTTTTTCTCCTTGACCTTGATTAGATCATCCTTTGCATTTAATCTACTTTACCATGAGCATGAGTTTGTCTTATACACCCACTAAAGTGGGGGCTAACTGTATTGTCCTAAAAATTTAGCACCCATAATTGGATGTCTTTTAGGACCCTTAGACCCCATTTTTGTGATTCAAAGGTATGTATGTTTGTTATGCTTGATCTCAGATGTCTGCATTAAGGTTATTCCTACATTTCCTCACTTTTCCCGACATCCTAGGCTTATTCTACCTAAGAAAATTTGACTTCTTAACTTGTTCCCAGGGGATACAAGTTGAGATCTTGACTTTTTCCTTAGGTCACAAGTTGGCTCTCGACTTGTCCCTAGGTTTTTTAGCCCAACTCTAGCTCTTGGCCCGATGTCAAGGTCTTCCTCCAAGGTCTTTATTTTTGGGTGGCCTAGATCAAATTTGAATCCCAAAATGAATATAAAAGTGGGTCATCTCCTCTCATTTTGGAAATCCATTATTGTGCATCCATAATATACATGAGTAAGATATCTTTCAAGTGCAATAAAGATTCAAATTTGTGCAATTGAAGTGGTTGATTCAAAATTTGAAGGAAAGCATCCAATTCAAGATCTCCAAGTCTCCATTTCTTCAAGTTCCATTTAAGCAAAGTAAATCTTCTCAATTTGATTCAAGTTTCTCTTCCATGATGACCAAGTGGAGGAATTCACAAGTCAAGTAAGAAGATTCTTTTATCCTTATTTCTCTCTCCTTCTCCAAGTGGTTATCAAGCTTACATACATTTGTGATCTAGGAGTGACAATCATAGATCTATGAATTTGTAAGGGCATCCTCTATTCTACACCATATTCCAAGCATATTACAAGCATCTTAATGGGTCTGAAAAATCTAAATGTCAATCAATGAGAGTTTAACATACAAGGTGAATCAATCATTTACCTTTTTACTTTACATCTTTTGTAAGAAATGATAAGGAAGAGCAAAAAAGATCTTGTTTAATCTAATGAGCAAAGTGAGGAAATGCATACCATGAAGTAACCAAATCTAGAAGCATGCACCATACAATATGAGACAATGTTTTGAAGGGGGAAAAGCATAAAAAAAAACCCGTGATATTATTAAGAATGGGCCAAAAAAGCCTAAGAGAGAGAGAGGAAGAGAATGAGAGCAAAATGCTCATACAATGCTTCAAGAGAATGAGAATGAGAAAACTAAGTGTTGCAAGTGAATGAGAAAAGTGAGTGAGAAAGAGAAAAGAAGCATCTCTTATGTAGAGATGAGAAGAAAGGAGTTGCA
>MU224472.1:643109-654977 GCA_018584345.1 Thuja plicata
ACCATGGATACCTAGAAAGTCAGGATCTCGGGTGTTGGTTCTTCCTCTTCTGAGAGGGTCTTCTAACAAAGGAATCTTATCCTTCTACAATTATTCAAACATAGGATCTTTATGTCCTCTCCGGACACGTTGGGTATACTTGGGATCTAGAGCTACTGAGCTTAATTACTACGGCTACCCAGCTCTCAATCTCTTTTTTTTTTTTTTTTTTTTAAATACTCCCTCCCAATATTCAACGTTGGCTTCTTCTCTCTCTAGCACAAAGCTGATTCTTCTGTATTGGTCAAGGGATTTTTAGCTTTTCCAAGCAAGGATATTCAACTGGTTTATAATGTCATCCTGCTTGTCCTGGATGCGAAGATTAGGTTTCTCTAGTGGGAATTGTCCTTCTTGAGGCAACACCATTTCTCCTTAAGAGTGATATGCATAATGTAGCATTAGGAATGCCAAACAGATAAGTTCTAAGTCACTTAGTAGAGCCACAGATAGACTTACTAAGCAAGCTTAGGAAAATTAGGAGTTCTCCCTAGTAGAGTCGCCAAAAAACTGTTGGTTTGCAGTTTGTCTACTTTAAATTTGATTTATAAAATGACTCTTGAAAATACCCAAAGATGGCTTATGTAGAACAAAAGGTAACCACAGACCGGGTCAATGGTAGAAATCTATCAATGACCCCTGAATTGAAAGGTACAGTATTCCTTATGTGAAAGATATGCAATGAATTTAGTCTTTCGGTTTTTAGGGGTATGCTCTTAACCGGAGAGCAGAAGAGGTTTAACCAAGTTGTTCAAAACTTCAAACAACTCAAGCAATGAATGGGGACTTACTCAAAGACATGCAATCTGAAATGAAAACTATTATGCAGTGCGGGATGAATGCAAACTACCATCTACAATCAGAGATGAAGAAAGAAGGTGTAACAATGCAATTCCCAGATTACTAAGATTGTGAAACTTTGACAATACCCAGATTATCTTTATCTCATTTTCTATTAACCCTCTTCCCAATCCCTTATTTAAGAACTAATTTATTGAACTAAGATGTGCAATGAAAATAAATATGAGTGCTTATGCTGAAGATAGTAAACATATAATCCACTAAATAAAAATAACAAAACCCGGTTCATTACTATTCACTCAATTTCCAGTATTAGCATCCTCATTCAAAACATCACACAGCTAACTAAGATTAACAACAAAAATCACTTCAAACTCAGAGTCACACACAGTAGTCCCACCTACAGGGGTTCGCCCAAAGTAATTTTTGTCGATGTTATTTACTTTACAGAAATTTACATATATAGGTCTTCTAAGAAAATGACCCGTTACAATCATAATTGCCTCTTTACAATATTCCGAGAGGAACATTCTAATAATAAACCTGGTCGGTTACAAAAACTGACAACACTGACAAAATGCCCAAAATGGCTACACTATACAAAAATTGGTAAGACAACACAGGTCAATAGATTCTATGCCTTCTTCTGTGTAACAACTTTTCCTCTGTAAGCCTTCATTGCATTCGTTACCTTGCCCAAATCTTGAGCATTTGGAATGATTATATTGTCAGCTTGGATCATCCAAAAATCATGCACCTCTGTCAGTTTGTCCAACCTGGCAATCCGGGATTGGAGCTTCACCGATTCCTTTTTTATCATTGCATCTATCACGGAGAGCTCACTGATTCTTGACACTTGGAAGCTAGCCAGATCGGCAATCTCATCTATGAAAGCAAGAAACTTAGCTTTCATTCGCTCTGTATTCACCAAGTTGTCACTTCCAAAAACTTGAGATTCCATCTACAAAACTTTCAAAAACTCAAAAATTTTGTCCATCTCCTTTTGCACTAACTCAATCATAGTCTTGAGTTCATTTGTTGATCTACTTGAGCTCTCAATCACGAACTCCAGAGACTGCCTCCAATGAAACAATGGCTCCTACCTGGTCTTAAGGATACCATTTGAGATTGCAACATTAGTCTTCATATCAATTACCTCCTGCAAGGTGGCTAGCTACTCTGTCAATCCAATGGATGCATTGTAAATGGTCTCCTGGTGCTTTGTTGCTATATCCTTCAACTTGTCCACATAAAGTAGAAGGTTCCCCAAATTCTCAATGACAATGGGGCCTTGAACCTTCATTGCCTCTATCCATGCTCTTCCAATTTTCCCAAACTATCTTTCTTGCTGGAGCTTTAGTAGCAAGTTCTTATTTTCTTCCGCATTGGGGTCAAACTGAGAAGATGAAGTACTGCTGAGAGCAGATTTAATATGCTCAACTAGCTCCTTATTTGGAGACTTGAGGAATTCCTTGTCTACTCAGAGTTCTTCTAACCTGTCCTCAATCTGCTCATTGGTGGTTTTCCAGATGTTCACCATTGATTCATGCACCAGCACTCCTAGGTCCACAGTTTTAATCTGGAAATCTTGTGCTGAAAGTTCATGAAACGTTCCTTCTTTCTATGGCTCTGCTATTTCCATTAACATATGCCCATCTGTGGAATTATGGGAAAGGGCTGCTATGGACTTTTTCTTCTTCACCTTCTTCGTCGGTGGCTTGGATGAGGTTGCCTTAAGGATTAGGTCCTTTGAAGAAATGGCTTCCTCATGTCATTTCTTCTTCTTCTCAATGGTTTCTTCCAACCATGAGTATGTGGATAACACCTTTATTGTAGACTGAAGAGTTGTAGGATCAAAGAGCTTCTTGGCCACTAGAGGAGTCTTCTTGTCTTGAGGTGGAATAGGGAAAGAGGCAACCTTAGTCACTGAAAGGGCCAGAGTGTTTACCGGTTGAGAGGAGACCTGACCATCCATGGGGTTTATGATATCCAAAGTGATGACTGGAATTGGTGAGGGATGCCTGGTCACGAACACCTCTTGTTCTTTCTTATTTTCCTCTTCCTTATCTTCTTTATTCTCCTCTTCATTTCCAATGTTTGGGAGCAAACCATCTCTGCAGGTCGGAGTGATAGGGACATTCTTCTCTAGAGGCTGGTCACCTCCTTTCCCAGTGGATTGCGTTGCACCTGCTAAAACTAATGGTGCCACAGAAGAACTAACTGCTGAAGTTGATTTCTCAACACCTTAAGTCATTCCTCCAGATGAACCTACACCAGAAGTTCTTTTTCACCATGCTCTGGTCCATTCCACCCAACTTGTTGGTTCTCTTGATAATGTCTCTCATGAGAATATCCAATGAATCAACCACTGGACTAGTTGGTGGAGAGGAAGAAATGGGTAACACCTTGATCTAGTTGTAGGATGAAGGATGCATGAAGAGGCCATCATCTGCAAGATTAGATACATCAAAAACATTATTATACATTGTAATTTCATCCAAAGTGAAATGGGACCACAATTTCACCCGCATTTGATACTCATTAAAGCATTCGGCCCAGAAATCCTCAATATCTAGGACATCTCTAAAGGCATGTCTGAGCTTCAAGTGATCTCTAACAAAACCCATAGGATCATATTGAAGCCTAATAACCTCATAATCAAGTAGCTTGATCTTATCCTCAAAGCTCTTTACCAAATTTTGGGCATCATATTTGGATGCACAGGAATATGTACCAACAACCACGGGGAAGGAAATTTTGGTGATCTTCTTCATAGTTGAACATAGAGTGTTCACTTCCAATATCTGCTGACAGAGCTCCACCAAGACCACCTTATCTTCAAGGTACTGAGGCAACCTCTTAGGAAATCCGGAGAAGGCTCCTATCCAAAGATAAGAGAAACTCAAGAATTAGATGAAAGAGCATCCATACTGACTGATTGCCAAGATGGCCTGTGGTGAGAATCTTCTTTCTGGGAAACCTTGAAGTTCCTGACATATTCTCATTTTGAATGCATCATTCACATTAGTGTATTCCTCAAAGCTCTGATGCAATTGCAGATTCTGGTAGAACTCATATATTTTGGTGTTGTTGTTGAAATTATGGATTGCTGGTAAGCTGGGCCATAGGTGCTGAGTCGCCAGACCATAGATCAAGTATGAAGACATGTAGAACAATTTGAATCCTTGATAGGAACTCATCCAAGATGCTAGCTTCTCACACAGGATTTCTGCCCAATCAATGAACATATTTTCTATGCAGACAGCTTGAACAAGGAAGAAATTATGCTCAACGAGATCTAGGATCTCGGGCTTTTCGTCCAATCTGGTCAGCAGGGCCAAAATATCAACAATTTCCATCTTTAGGGTTGTTCTGAAGAGAGTCTTCAACATCTTACTTTTCTTTGATTGAGGGGTCTAGAACCAGGTCTTCTGCATATCTTCCCTCCTTAGATTCTTCTTTTCATTGAACATAGACGCAGATGAACCGAAGTCGATGTCGCAATACATGTTTTTCACCGGAATGCTGAAAGTGGATTGGATTAGGGTTTTATCAATCGTCAGCAAAATAGACTAATCTGAGAATAGGATTTGATTTGTCACCAATTTGTATTTCTCTATACATTCTCTGACGAGCTTAGGAGCTTGAACTGCCATTGGAAACATTGTAGCTTCAATCAGACCGCTGCCCTTGAGCATCTGTGTAATAGGGTGAATTGGATGAGAATTCAATCTTCTGTACAAATCTCCGAGATCAAAGAATATTATAGATGTGTCAGAAACTTCTTTCAATTCACTCTCAATACCAATTAATCTTTCGTAACCAGAAGCCTTAACTGTCATTTACTATAAAACTGAGAACATGAGTGAAGACAAATGGCTTGCCATACAATTACGGTGAGAAGGAAATGATGGCGAATGCTAAAGAAATAACCACTAAGATTTGAATGTTGGCACCACACTTATAATGAAATTAAGGTGACCTAATGGATGTAATGGAAGGATTAGCATTTAATTTTGATAATCAACGGCTATTCAAACTTCCCATTTTGGAGAACATAACGGCCTAAAAATCCTCAAGCTTACACTTAAATTTATGTTCATGAGCCACTTGCTAAAACAAATACTTAGTCTTGCGGAAAGAGAACATAATTTCCTTCCGATGCCAAAATGATTAAACATTAGACCATTTTTCCTTATGCGGGAAAAGAACATAAGAGAATACTTTTCCCGTAAGCCTGTTTCCTTTATTTCAGCAAAGTATCCCGATGGCTTCACCTTTTGTCCTTTTCGCACTTAAACAACTTTTTTTCTGTCAAGAGAACTTAACCTCTTATTGGTTCTTTTTACTTGTGTCGGTGTTGCACCTTTGAGACCAACTTTTCTGAACGCTGCATGATCACCGCCACTACTCTGCAACTTGATATCTTTGATAGTTAAAAAAATCTTTTTATGAACAAAAGCTTTATCAATCACTTATGTAAATTACATGTTTACCTTTCGGAAAAACACATTGAGCATTACATATCTGAGGGTGACTACTTCTCATTCGGATGATTCTATGACACCCCTTTCTTGACATACCTAAATCACCTAAACACTGGATGAAGCAGAAAGATTGAAAACCCACTAGGCTCAAATAGGAAAGGAAAATAATTTATCTGATAAGCACATTAGGGGAAGGTTTCAAGATGAATGAGAATTAAGTCACCAAAGAACAATTTTACCCCCCTAGGACCTAAAGACCCTAGACTAAAATTTGGCAACAGAACCAAAATTGCATTTTTAGTTTTTGTGCATTTTCCCTAAGTCCCACCTAAGGTGGGGTCTTGGTGTAATTAAGATATTTTACCTTGATTAATCCACACCTAGGTACTAAATCCACTTTACTTACTTGTTTACTTAGGGACCACATAAGAGATTTTAGGAGCACTTCCACTTTATCTTGTGTCATCATGTTATCACATTTCACTTTATGTGTTGACTCCACCATTAGTGCACTTATCACTTTATCACTTTCCACCTTTGTTGCACATGTTGCACAAACTTTATTACATATTGGAGGGTGATCCATGTTCGATGGACATGTGATTCCACCTTGAGTGGGTAATAAGTGGTCTCTTCATTATCATTTAATGAGATAATGACACATTTCATTATCTCATTCACTCCTTTGTACACGCCTTGGTTATAAAATAAATGGGTCTCCTATGTATTGAACATCCAATCTGTTCAATCTATTTATTGTATTGCATTCTTGGTTTGAATACAATTTATTCTTATCATATTCATTCTCTCTTGATATTATGATTTCCATTTGGCTTCTAGATCTTGGGTGACTACCTTCATATCCGAATATTACATAAGGAATCATTTGCACAAAATTCATTTGTTTGTTATTTATTATGTTTTAAGTTTGATAAACTACACTATAACTAGGTTTTCTTATTTATATTATCTCTTCAAGTTAGCTATTTTGTGAAAGTTAAGTAACTTTAGGAGGTCTTGTTGGGTTCTTAACACTTTTAACTATAAGTACCATTTTCCTTGAGTTTGAGGGACAAAAGGATGAAGATGGACAACAATCTTAGGTTTCTCAAGCTCATTCTTATAACTGGTCACATGTAGATCATGATGATTAACCTTTTGTAGAGGTTTGGTTTAGGAGACATACAAGATAACTTTATATAAATGAAGTCATCAAGGGCTTTAGTTAACCTATCAAAGTCATCACTACTAAACTACTCATCAAAGGTATGAAAATCTTGATAAATGATATCCAACATGAATTTATTTTTAGAGTTTTGGTTTAATCTAAGAAAATAAAACCTTGTTCTATCTAATTCTTTTAATTTATGCAATAATGAAATAAAGCATTCAAAACACTAATGCAATATTTTATAAAAAAAACACTTTAAAGACACAAAAACATATGTAAAATATATTTGTTTTCTTCTTTTTTTAATCAAATGGAATGTAAAATATGTTAGGTTCACCAAAATGTTTTATATGGAAGAGAGATGGAAAAATCTAGCTAGTAATATAACCAAAATAAACTTCCATTAAACATTGGAGAAGGAAGTTCCACACAATGTGATGATCTTGACTAACTCTTAATCAAAAAGAGTCTATCAACCTATGTTGTATTCCTTTGTTTCATAAAATATTGATTGATTGACTTAGATGTGACCTAATTAGGTCATAGAGAATGCATAAATGATCATATAAAGTAGTGAAACAAATTGATAAACAAACCAAAAGATAAACCAAATTATGCAAATTAAACCGGGATACAAAGGTGCACCTATGACAACAAATATAGCTCAGAATTGAAAGCCAAGTGTGCTAGGTGTCATAGTCTCACTAGTGTCCAACATTTGGAAAGTGCCCAGAGCTAGTATTAGGAGACTCCAAACTTCTTTACACCAATTTTTAGGTCAAACCACAAGGTCTATGGTGCTAGCCACCCTTCACCATGCTCTTTCTTCTAAGTTTTTTTTTGTAATTTCTGTCTCAGATTTCTTAGTTCCTTCTACAAATTGAAACCTGTATCTAAACTTACAAATGTACAAAAGAAGATGAAATGTTTTTGTTAGTAATAACTGAGAGGGGGGGTTAATTAGTGGCCTAAAAAATATTCTAATTAATCAACCCAAAAACTTAGTACCAAAATATTAAGCCTCTAGTTATCTTCAGTCCTACAAGATGTATGCCTTCAAATATACTTATCAAATAACTACTTCTCGGAGTGATCTGTTAAACCTTATTCTTAATGTTTGCCGAATAGCAGTCTTTCAATTTACCAAATAACACTAAATAGCTTAGTGTATACCGATCAATCCAGATTAGTTATGTGTAATGAAAAACGCTAAAGTAATAACTCATAAACACATTGAAACATGGATTTTTAACGTGGAAACCCTATTAAGGAAAAAACCACTTGGGACCGGTAACCCAAAATTTTCACTCTTTTGAAGTGAGTTGGGTGAGGAGCCAACCCTGTTAAAGGTTACAAACACACTGTTAGGTGTGACCTTGTTAGAGGATTTAAAATATTAGTTTGTCACTTGATATCGGGCATCTCTATGCTACCTTCTATGACCAAATGTTGGGTTGTCAAATGGTATCTAGTATCTCATACTATCTTCATGATCAAACTTTTTGATACTCCTTGGGATGTATCTCAATATAGAAAGGATCTTTAAATCTCGCTCGGTTAAGATACTTTCTGAATCAATGGTCAAACTGAAACAGTATGATCCGTTCACATATACAACTTACACTTGCAGATTTTTAGATCTATTCTAAACTCATTAAACCATTCTAATCAATATATATTTTCAATAACTTTGCTCCACTTTTTTGTTTCTTCTCGGTGATTCTATGCTCTATTTCTCGGTGTCCACAGAAATCTTTATCGCTTTCCTCATCTTGATTGATCAGGACTATATGAAGTTGTTCTTCATCAGTTTCTCTTCAGCATCCTCTTTTTCATTCACTCCCCTTCATTCATAATGAATTAAGTTGTCTCTTTTATAGACATGATATCACTGTTTCTCTCTTCTTGATTTTCTTTATCTTGGCGTGATCCGCAATCTTAGCCAATCTTGATTTAAATAAAAACTCTTGTTTTATCTCTTAGAAATTTTCTTGCCAACTAGACAAAATAGCTTTAAATCCTTTACTTATCTTTGTCTTTATCTTGTCGATGATAAAAAAAACATAACAACTAGTTAAGTCAATTTTTAGCTCTGCCAGCTAGATATTTTGTCATTTCTGAACTCCAGTTAACTTTAGTGTTTTAACTCTTTGATAGCTTTGGTCAACACTCCAGTTTTCCTCGGGCTACTCTATCAGGGTTGTCTGTCTGTCGGTGTTGTCTTTCCTTCGGGCTTCACTGCAAAGTTCTGCTCGTTGGTTAACACTGTAATTATGGCCTTCGGTAATGCTTGTGATTCTTCTCTTCGGTAATTCTCATCATTTTCTTTTCCCGGGCATCACTGTGACTTAAATTTTGGTGATCTTTGTTCGTTAGGTTCCACTAGCTGTCGATATTTGAATTCACTTAGTGAATGATTTTATTTTATGCATTATTGAAAGCATAATCTTTATCTCTCTGATTCTCTGAATTCTTTGACACTTTGATTATAACCAATTAGATTATATCAAGTTGAAATCAATAAAAATACAATCCATTAATTGATTTAATGTCTTGCATTATCTTTTCTGCATTTCGGTGATCAACTTAATATCTTCAAACATTCAATTAGTTACATGTCATTAATCTCTCTCTTTGGCATTGATGGAAACACACTACATTATCACACTATATTATTACTAATATAATATGGAATATAACAGTTTCATCAATCTCTTCTATTGTAACTATTACAAATTTCTAGCTCTTAGTAAGCTCATATAGCTTAGATTTGTTTCTTGCAGAGTGGTTTTATTCAATCTTGAATCCCTTTAGCTAGATAGATATGTAGCATCTTTTGTCTCTATTCTGATATGTGCTCTGTCTTGACTGTTCCTCTTCTTTATAATCTCTTTTTCCTTTGATAGAAATCTATCCCTTTGTATGAACTCTCTCCCTTAGATTGATATATCATATGTAATCTCTCCCGACGGATAAAGATTAACTTTTCTTTTTGATTCTTAGGAACTTCTCTTCATGGATAATAATATAATCTTTCCTGATCAATGAGATAATCTGGCCTTCGTGATAATGAAACATCTCTCCCTTATGATTCTTGATAATGACTGATAATGAGATAATCTCTCCCTTTGACAACAGTGCCAAATAATTCTTCTATATAATCTTCCATTCCTTTATATAATTTATTCCTTGAATTTCCCTATCCATCAGCAATACAATGTCTCTGGTGTTCAGTGCAGATTTATACCTTGATGTGTACAGATTTATCTATTGTTGTTCATCTTGGTGGTTGCATCAACATGAGTGATCTTCTAGTTGTATGTAGGCTGATGCAGCCTCCTAGTCAGCTTACTGACCGATAGACATAGGTTGTACCCCTAGTCTCTGTCTTAAGTACTCAAATGTATCTTTTGGTAATGGCTTGGTGAATATACTAGCTAATTATTCCTTTGATTGAACATATTCCAGTATCACCTCCTTTCCTCACCCTTGTTTTATTAGATAGTGATACTTGATAGCAATATGCTTAGTCTTATCATGCATGACTGGATTCTTAGAAATGTTAATTGCACTGGTATTATCATAATAAATAATCACTGGTTCAAGGATCTTTATATTCATACCTTCCAATAACCATTTGATCCATGCAATATTGGAGCAATTTACAGCAGCATCCACATACTCTACTTCTACAGTAGACTAAGAGATGCATCCTTGCTTCTTGCTGATCCATGTGACAACTCTATCGCCCATGAAGAATTCTCCTCCAGTTGTGCTCTTTCGGTCATCAATGTTTCTAGCCCAATCAACATCAGTATAGAATTGTGGCTCAAATTTACCTTATCTTTTATACCATAAGTCATAATCCTCAATGTTCTTCAGATATCTAAGAATTCTCTTGACAACAGTCATATGTAATTATTTGGGATTAGCAGAGAATCTTGCAACGATTCCAACTGCATGTGCTATATCTGGTCTTGTACAAACAACATACATTAGTTTTCCAATCATTGATCTATACAAGGCCTGATTTACCTCATTTGATTTGTCCTCTTTCGTCAGTTGACATCCGGTAGCCATAGGTGTTCCAACTAGTTTGGAATCTTCCATCTTAAATATCTTCAACACTTCCTTGATGTATTTGGACTCAGTGATATATATGCCTGCATCTTGTTGAAGAATCTGTAGACCAAGAAAGAATTTGATCTCCCCAAACATAGAAATTTCAAATTCTTTTCTCATTTCATTAGCAAAGGATTTGCATAACATTTAATTTCCCCCAAAAATGATAGCATCAACAAATATTTCAGCAATCAGAATATTACCTTCGGTATCTTCTTTTAAGTATAGATTGTTATTTTCACTTGTTCTTACAAATTCAATGCAAATGAGATAGGAGTGAAGTATTTCATACCAGGATCTAGGTACTTTTTTCAATCCATACAAGGATTTATCCAGTCTAAATACCATGTTCCTCTTGTCTAGATCAACAAACCATTATGATTGTTCAATGTATACCTCTTCTTCCAGTATTCCATTCAGGAATGTAGATTTGACATCCATCTGGTATACCTTGAATCCTTTGAATGCAGCATAAGAAAGTAAGATTCTAACTCCTTCTATTCTAGCAATGGGTGCAAAGTTTTCTCCATAATCAATACCTTCTTCTTATGCATATCCCTTGCATACTAACCTTTCTTTGTTTCTTGTGACTTCTCCATTCTCATTCAGCTTGTTTGTGAATATCCATTTGGTACCGATGGAATTCTTGTCATCTAGTCTTGGTACTAGTGTCCATGTACTGTTCTTCTCAATCTTCTCTATTTCTTCATTCATAGCACTGACCCATTCTTCATTCTCAAGTGCAGTATTAACAGATTTAGGCTCAAAATCACAAAGTAAACATCTAGTGTTTAGTGACATACTTCTTGTTCTCATTCCAACCTTCTTGTCTCCTATGATTTGATTCTATGGATGATGTCTTCTGACATACTTGGCAAGTTTTAGTTCAGCTCTTTTTCCATCATTCTAATCATCTTCTTGACCTTCGTTCTGATCTCCATCGCTTGGTACATCATCTTGAGTATTATCCTAATTTTTGTTAATTGCAGCCTAATGCTCAGGTGCAATGTTCTATTGCTCGGGAGCGATACACTACTGCTCAGGTAAAGTGTTAGGTTCTTTAGTATAAATGAACCTGTTGTAGTCCTCTGGCTCTATTCTTCTTTCCTTATCATTATTTTCTACAAATTCATCTATCTTTACATTTGCACTTTCAATGATCTTGTTAGATGACTTGTTAAGACATTTATAAGCCTTGCTTTTGGTGGAATACCCTAGAAAGATACCTTCATCACTTTTGGAGTCAAGCTT
>MU224472.1:670661-712510 GCA_018584345.1 Thuja plicata
TGAGAGCAATTTTTACAAATCTTGCAACTCCATGCATAGAGAGCTATGGATCGATTTGTGAGGGCTCATTCTTGAGTTTCCTTGCATGTAAGGATTCATAGAAGTGCACCTTTTTGTGTGTACACTATCATCATGCAATTATGCTCATGATTTTCTCTTAATTTCTCAAGAGTATGAGGTCATGTAGGCAACACATATTCAATATCAAGGTGTTGAGTAACATCATTACCAATACCTGATAGATGGAGTCTTATTCTTCTTTTCCATGATGCAAAGTTGTCTATATTCAACTTGGGCACATCGTTTGTTCATCTTGGGATATTTTGCTTGAGCTGTTAAACTCCCTTTCTAAGCACACAAGCTCTGATACCAATTTTAGTAATAACTGAGGGGGGGTGAATCAATGCCCTCAAAAATATTCCAATTAATCAACCCAAAAACTTAGTACCACAATATTAAGCCTCTGGTTATCTTCAGTCCTACAAGATGTATGCCTTCAAATATACTTATCAAATAACTACTGCTCGGAGTGCTCTGTAAAACCTTATTCTTAATGTTTACCGAATATGAGGCTTTCAATTTACTGAATAATAGTAAATAGCTTAGTGTATACTGATCAATCGAGATTAGTTATGTGTAATGAAAAAAACTAAAGTAATGACTCATAAACACATTGACACGTAGATTTTTAACATGGAAACCCTGTTAAAGGAAAAACCACTTGGGACCGTAACCCAAAATTTTCACTCTTCTGAAGTGAGCTCGGTGAAGAGCCAACCCTATTAAAGGTTACACACACACTGTTAGGTGTGACCTTGTTAGAGGATTTAAAATATTAGTTTGTCACTTGATATCGGGCATATTTATGCTACCTTCTATGACCAAACCCTAGTTTGTCAAATGGTATCTATAATCTCATGCTATTTTCATGATCAAAATTTTTTATACTCCTTGGGATGTATCTCAATATAAAAAGCATCTTTAAATCCCGCTCAGTTAAGGGACTTTTTGAATCAATGGTTAAACTAAAATAGTATGATTTGTTCACATATACAACTTATACTTGCATATTTTTAGATATATTATAAGCTCATTAAACCATTCTGATCAATATATCTTTTCAATACCGTTTGCTCCACTTTTGTTTCTACTCGGTGATGTTATGCTCTTTTTCTCAATGTCTGCATAAATCTTTAGCTCTTTCCTCAGCTTGATTGATCAAGACTGTATGAAGTTGTTCTTAATCAGTTTCTCTTCAACATCCTCTTTTTCATTCACTCCCCTTAATTCATAATGAATTAAGTTGTCTCTTTTATAGACATGATATCACTGTTTCTCTCTTCTTGATATTATTTGTCTTGGCGTGATCCCTAATCTTAGCCAATCTTGATTTAAAGAAAAACTCTTGTTTTATCTCGTAGAAATATTCTTTCCAACTAGACAAAAAATGTTTAAATCCTTTACTTATCTTTGGCCTTATCTTGTCGATGAAAAAAATGATAACAACTAGTTAAGTCTATTTTTAGCTATGCCAGCTAGATATTTTGTCGTTTCTGAACTCCAGTTAACTTTGGTGTTTTAACTCTTTGATAGCTTTGGTCAACACTCCAATTTTCCTCAGGCTATTCCATCGGGGTTGTCTGTCCATCAGTGTTGTCTGTCCTTAGGGCTTCACTGCAAAGTTCTTGTAGGTTAACACTGTAATTCTTTCCATCAATAATTATTGTGATTCTTCTCTTCGGTAATGCTTGTAGGTTTCTTTGCTCGGGCATCACTGTGACTTAAGTTTCAGTGATCTTTTTCTATTGGGTTCCACTAGACGTCAATGTTTGAAGTCACTTAGTGAATGATTTTCTTTTATGCATTACTAAAAGCATAATCTTTATCTCTCTAATTCTCTAAAATCTTTGACACTTTGATTATAACTGATTAGATTATATC
This sequence comes from Thuja plicata, assembly GCA_018584345.1. Taxonomy (NCBI): domain Eukaryota; kingdom Viridiplantae; phylum Streptophyta; class Pinopsida; order Cupressales; family Cupressaceae; genus Thuja; species Thuja plicata. Next base: position 672,603 of record MU224472.1, read on the forward strand.
AATTGGACATCAATGAAAATACAATCCATTAACTGATTTAATGTCTTGCATTATCTTTTCTATATTTTGGTGATCAACTTAACATCGTCAAACATTCAATTAGTTACATGTAATCAATTTTTTGGGCTATATAGGTACTTTCCTTAGTCAAGTCCTCATTTTTGTGAACAATTCTACCTCCACAAATAGCCAAGTTTGATTTGAGATAATAAAAAATGTGTACTTTAAACCTTAAGTGTGTCTAAGATTAGCTCATGTCATACGAGTGATATCTCCCAACTATGATACTAATACATAGGTTGATTGAATTAGACAAGGTATTATTAGGAGCAATTGACCTTTTGTTTTGCCCATATATCAAAAATCAGAGATAATTTCATGATGATGACAACAGAGTAGATCGATATAATATTGATAGAAACACTTTTATCTTGCTAACCGTAGTTTTAAAATATGACATTAGAGGACATATGGTGGATCTTCCAAAAAATTATCTATGGGGAATTTGGCATCTATGACATAGACTTCTAAGAGAGCACATTGAGTAGTATATTCATGACATAGGATCTGGGCATGCATAAAAAATACAAATGGGTCTTCAGTGGTCTATCGCATGGTTTGAGGCTCTTAATGTACTACTAGTAGGTGTGATTAGTGAGATACTAGTACCATATTATAGGTTGAGAGAATTCTTTATTAGCTAGGGTAGGATTTTGAAGCAGGTTCTAAAGGAGGGTGTGACATATGCATGGGCTCCATGTGCTTTAGTCCACATAAATACTAGATCATGCCCTATTTGGTTTTCTATAAACTTATGGCAGCCACTTTTGTGGCTCATTTTTTTTGCCCAAACCCGCAGCTAGCAAAAAAATAGAGATAGCAGCGCATACGCGATTCATTGTGGGTTTTGCTCCATCAAACTAAAGCAAAAAATGGCTCCACAACATCATCAAGGTCGAACAGGAAGAAGAGGTACGTGATTCTACAACCATGTATCTTATTTGTATCAAAATTTAGGTTTAATTTTTAGTTTTCTATCAAATTTGATTGTTTAAGTTTCTTGTCTTAAATTTTATGTTTAATTATACTTTTAAAATAGATTTTCTTTTGATTGCCAAGAAGGAATGATCTCCCCATATAAAATCCTCAACCAAACCGTCCATCTTCTCCTCATGAACAAATGGATGTTGAAAATAACCAAGAAAATGAACCCCAACTGCCTTCACCAGTCGAGAAACCTCCTCCTGGAACACATGAAAACTTGATAAACCAAATAGAAAGAGGGAAAACATAAATAGAATCATTAATTAGGAGGTTAAAAGATTCTATTGGTACAAATCCTAGAAGGGAAACACTTTCAAAATAATTAGAATTAATCTTGACCCGTGTAGGTTCAGTTAGTGGGCAACTAAATTTATGGCACGATAAAAGAGAAGAACAAAAACAATATTATGCAAATAAATTATCATATGAGGACATAAAAAAGAAAGAAATCACAAAAGCTGATATTTGCAAACTCTTTAAAAAGCTAGGGGACACTAAAACTCTTAAACCTACAACAAGGAGGATCCCAATTCATTAGTGCTTGAATGAAGATATAAAAACAAACTTTTGGGACAGATGGTGGATGGTCTTTGATTCCCCTCCCTATAACAATCATGAGGTTCCTATCTATTCCCTGAGGAAACTCTATTGTGAGTTTTTCTTGAAGGAAGTGACAAATTATTTTGACTTTATAGAGTCTCAGGGTAGAGGTGGGGGGTCATCATTTGATAGACCTATGGCACATCATCACCCTAATGCACCTAGGTTTCCCAGTGGCAAGCCACAGGTGGATCATGTTAGTATCCCTTCCAATGTGAAGGAACATGTGGAGGTGGACACACTAGGCATGATTAGTGCTCTGACATAGACTCTCATTTAGTGTGCCACTCCTCTAGGCGAGGGTGACCATGGTTAGTCTGCAAGGGGTCATTATTGTCATTCTTGTGGATCCATGTGCACAATTGGTACTACCAAGAGAGAGGAAGAGGATGATGGTTTGATGACTGATGATTTTCTCAATGCAAAATTTGGCATTGATACACAGGTAAATATTTGCAAGTTCATTGAATTTATTTGATCATATTTCACTTTTAAATAAATGAATTTAATTAAATTAGTATCTATTGTTTATGATGAAAATTCAGGGAAAGAGTGTTGGTTGTAGTGGCAATGATCCCCCAGACCCCTTATACACTACGTCATCAACTCCACAAGTATGTATCGAAAAAAATATTTTTTAAAGTATATATTTGATTATTCTATAATTATATGGATGTTTGTCTCATAACTTATTGTACATGTACATTAGTTCACTGTTGGACCATCGACGTTGACATGAGACAACGAAGGGCCTCGTTCACATTTCATTGAAGTATGTTTATTTACATGTTAATTTGATTTACTTGATTATATTTAATTAATAAATGAATGAATAACTAAATTATAAGACAAATTATGATCAAAATTGAGAGCAAAGTTGTCATGGCAATGATCACATTCCTTTACCTGGCTTTGTGACGACATCATTTAGTCCATAGGTATATATTTAATAATGCATTATAATTAACAAGTTAGTGGTTTGTTCTTATATTAATGGTTTTCTTATAAATTACCATACATATGCACTAGTTTAATGCTGGAGCTATGACATCGAAACCGCATAGTGAAGGATGCAGCGGCACCCTCACAGAGGTATCATTTATTAATTAGTGGGGTTGTAAAATATTATGGGTATTCTTGATAACTACATAATACTCTTGTTGTTTCATTTTCAGTTATTGACATCAGAGACTCCTCCTTTTGTTTGTGATAGTTTGAATTGTGGTGTAGCTGTAGCTATAGCTAGTTCTGACGCATTGACTGAGCTATGAAAGAGATTACTTAATTAGAATTGTTATTTTAATAGTTTGTATTGAAATTTTTAATGATATTCATGTATGTATTTTAAATATTATTTTGATCATTGTTGTAGGGACTCATTACTCCAGATCATCGGCGTGCCCCTTCGGTGGATGTACATAGCGACTATTTGGTAGTGGTAAACAAATACTCTATTTTATGTCATCCTATGATTAAATTTCTATGTATATTAGTTATTGATGTTTATAATTGTTATTTTATCAGCTCGAGATGCAGAAGAGTCTAGACAGGTGGACTAGTGAGCACACTCGGAAGAGTACTGCATCTCCATCGACGCGATGATCGAAGACAACCCATGATTTGTTTTCTTCCCCTTCCAGAAAATGACTAGATTAGGGATAATCATTGTACACCAATATGGGATTACTGGACATATTTTTTGTATATTGTATAAGTGACATGTTCTATATCCATTTGGCTTTCACGGCGCCAATTTAACTTTATTGGACATATTTGATCTATGACATTATTGGACATATATATTTGTATTCATGCTCTATGAATATATCATGTGTATTGATGTAGACTACTTTAGGTTTATGTGGATGTCTTATACTTTGTAAATTGCTTGTCTTATATTTATGCTTGCACATGTATCTATGTATATTGTTACTGAGTGATTCATACTTAATGAGAATATGCATGTTTCATTTTATAAACCTAGACTCGTAATTTTCATTCCAACACCTTAATTAAATGATAATAGTTCATATAAGATCAAAAATATCAATCCCACCCAAGTTTAGTCCTATTGGAGCATTTTGACCACCTGGACCTATTTAGGGCACTACAAGAACGTTAAGGGATGCACCAGTACATTGTGGTCCCAAATGTTTGAATGAGTTCTGAAGCATAAAAAGGTTATTCCTAGCATTTACACCTCAAATTGAAGGTCTTAGTGGAGATAGTTTGATGTTAGGATGAGGGGTTTTCAAGATTTGCAATGTTTTAGCTTTCAACTGCGCAATATTGCAAGTTTTTTCATCAACCGAGATTGAGTCAAAAAATGAAAACAAAAAATGAGTCTCCAAAATCTGAGTTAGGTTATCGTAGGCCTCTATGACATGGTCCTGTAGAACTTGACAGCTTGTCAATACCCCTCAGGAGCTCCGAGAAATGGACTCCTGAATATCAGCAATTTTGTTGCCTGATGCACCTTGAGGGACACTTGGCTCCATAGCGGTCAAAAATGGTCAAGCCTCTTCACCTCTGTGATAGGGTCATTCTTTGAATTCACCCAGAATTTTGGAGCTATTGGCAGAGACGGTTTGATGCCATGATGAGCGGTTTTCAAGATATGTAATGTTTCATCTTTCAACTGCGCAACATTGCAAGTTTTTGCATCAACCAAGATTGGGTCAAAAAATTAAAATGGAAGCGAATATCCAAAATCTAAGATAGGTTATCACAGGCCTCTATGACATGGTCTTGTAGCACTTGATGACTCATTGATACCCTCGGGAGCTCCGAGAAATTGACTCCTGAATATCGGCAATTTTGTTGCCTAGTGCACCTTAAGGGAGACTTGGCTCCATAGCGTTCAAAAATGTTCGAGCCTCTTTGCCTCCATGATAGGGTCATTCCTAGAATTCACCTGACATTCTGGAGCTATTGGTAGAGATAGTTTGATGCTGGGATGAGTGGTTTTCAAGATATACAATGCATCAGCTTTCAACCGCACAACATTGCAAGTTTTTGCATCAACCGATATTGGGTCAGAAAATTCAAATGGAAGCGAATCTCTAAAATTTGAGATATTTTATTGTAGAGCTCCATGACATGGTCCTATAGCATTTGACTGATTGTCGATACCCCTCATGAGCTCCGAGAAACATACTCCTGAATATCAACAATTTTGTTGCCTTGTACACCTTGAGGGACACTTGGCTCCATTATAGTTGGAAATGTTCAAGCCTCTTCACCTCTATGAAAGGGTCATTCCTAGAATTCACTCGGCATTCCAGAGATGTTGGCAGAGATGGTTTGATGCCACAATGAGCGGTTTTCAAGATACACAATGTGTCATCTTTCAACTACGCAACATTGTAAGTTTTTGCATCAACCGAGATTGGATCGGCAAATGATAATTGAAGTGAATATCCAAAATCTAAGATAGGTTATCACAAGCCTCCATGACACGGTCTTATAGCACTTGACGGCTCATCGATACCTCTTGGGAGCTCCGAGAAACGTACTCCTGAATATCATTAATTTTGTTGCCTAGTGCACCTTGAGGGACACTTGGCTCCATAGCGGTCAACAACATTCAAGCCTCTTTGCCTCCATAAAAGGGTCATTCCTAGCATTCACCCGGCATTATGGACCTGTTGGAAGAGACGGTTTGATGCCACAATGAGCAATTTTTAAGATATTCAATGTTTCAGCTTTCAACTGCGCAACATTGCAAGTTTTTTCATCAACCGAGATTGGGTCATAAAATGAAAACCGAAGCGACTATCAAAAATTAGAGATATTTTATCGCAAGACTTTGTGACCCAGTCCTATAGCACTTGACAACTTTTCAATACCCCTCACGAGCTCCGAGAAATGTACTCCTGAATATCAGCAATTTTGTTGCCTGGTGCACCTTAAGGGACACTTGGCTCCATAGTGGTCGGAAATGTTTGAGCCTCTTCGCCTCTATGACACGGTTGTTCCTAGTATTCACCTATAATTCCAGAGCTATTGGCAGAGATGGTTTGATACCACAACAAACCGTTTTCAAGATATGCAATGTTTCATCTTTCAATTGCGCAACATTGTAAGTTTTTGCATCAACCAAGATTGGGTCATCAAATGAAAACGGAAGCAAATATCCAAAATGTGAGATAGATTATTGTAGGTCTCCATGACATGGTCCTGTAGCACTTAACGGCTTGTCAATACCCCTCGCGAGCTCCAAGAAATAGACTCCTGAATATCGACAATTTTGTTTCTTGGTGCACCTTGAGGGACACTTGGCTCCATAGCGGTCGGCAATGTTTGAGCCTCTTCACCTTTGTGAAAGGCTCATTCCTAAAATTCACCCGACATTCTGGAGTTGTTGGCGGAGACATTTTGATGCCATGACGGGTAGTTTTCAAGATATGCAATGTGTCAGCTTTCAACTGCGCAACATTGGAATTTTTTGCATCAACCGAGATTGGGCCGGCAAATGAAAACTGAAGTGAATCTATAAAATCTAAGATAGGTTATTGTAGGCCTCCATGACATGGTCCTATAGAACTTGATGTCTCATTGATACCCCTCGGGAGCTCTGATAAATGTACTCCTAAATATCAGAAATTTTGTTGCCTGGTGCATCTTGAGGGACACTTGGCTCCATAGAGGTTGGCAACGTTCGAGCCTCTTTTCCTCCATGAAAGGGTCATTCCTAGCATTAACCTAGAATTATGGATCTTTTGTTAGAGATGGCTTGATGCCAGAATGAGTGGTTTTCAAGATATGCAATGTGTCAGCTTTCAACTGCGCAACATTGCAAGTTTTTGCATCAACAGAGATTGGGTCGGAAAATGAAAATGGAAGTGAATCTCCAAAATCTGAGATAGGTTATCGCATGCCTCCATGACACAGTCCTGTAGCACTTGATGGATTTTTTATACCCCTCGTGAGCTCCGAGAAATGTGCTCCTAAATATCAGCAATTTTGTTACCTGTTGCACCTTGAAGGACACTTGGCTCCATAGCGGTCGACAATGTTTGATCCTCTTCGCCTCAATGATAGGGTCATTCCTAGCATTCTAGAGCTATTGGCGGAGACAGTTTGATGCCATGATGAGCGGTTTTCAAGATATTCAATGTGTCAGCTTTCAACTGCGCAACATTGTAAGTTTTTGCATCAAACGAGATTGGGTCAGAAAATGAAAATAGAAGCAAATCTCTAAAATCTGAGATGGGTTATCGCAAACCTTCATGATACGGTCATGTATCACTTGACAACTTATTGATACCCCTCATGAGCTCTGAGAAATGAACTCCTGAATATCAATAATTTTTTTCCCTAGTGGACCTTGAGGGACACTTGGCTCCATAGCGGTCGGCAACATTCAAGCCTCTTCGCCTCCGTGACAAGGTCATTCCTAGTATTCACCCAACATTCTAGAGTTGTTGGCAGAGATGGTTTGATGCCACGACGAGCGGTTTTTTTGGTTTTTAAACAATTTAAATGTGCGGTTCGATAGTTTAAATGATTTTTCTGTAAATACATATATACAAAGAATGTGGTAGCATGAAACATGGCAATAAGCTTAACATATATTTCTAGAATTCATTTTGTGAACATATTTTTTTTAATTAACGATGAAAAATATATTTACAACTCAGCTCATTAGAAGCACCAGAAGGAAAGAGTTGAGAAGAGAAAACCTCTCATATTGCCCCACAAAATCGAAGAGAAATTTTTTTATTAAATCTTAAAAAATTCCCGTTATACATACGAGGTAATGCATGAGCAATTTATAGTCCACCCAATGTGCATTCAAGGGAATTAATTCCTTTACAAAAATACATGTTATATATGCACATGCATTCAACTAGATTCGACATTACAAAATTTGGGATTCAATTTTAGTCCAATGAACCAGCCAAATCTTCCCTACCCTTTATTGTCTCAAGTATTGCCTCGTGATCTAACTTGTGAACCTTCCAAAGAGTTTTATTGTGTGGTTTTCCTCCATATTTGGTCAAATGGACATTTGATGCAAAGACAAGGTTGGAATAATGAATAATCTTCATGTGTGTCTCCCAATCCTCGAACAACCACAACCTAGGGTTCTTCATACAATACTGTCTAAGCCATGTACCAATTATAACCACTGCTCCTATAGGGTATTCTAATCCTTCATCATTTGTAACTGAGTGATCTAATTTATTTTTGTCCTCAACACAATGACACAAATAATAATATGTCCCTTCGTCATTGTCTTCAAGTGCAATAATAGCAAAAACATGGCCTGCAATGATAGAAGCATAACAAGGAGATTAATTTAATGAATACTTACGATAAAGTACTAAATTTGAGACTATTTGTGAGTTGAAAATTGACCTGGTTGCACTAGATCAGACAAACGGTCAAATTTAATGGATGATTCCATTTGTGTCAGTTGCAATGTTGCTGGGGGACGATAGGAGTCAAGTGGGCTCAAAATTCATGTAGACCATTCATCGACCCATTCCTTTGACTCACACCCATCCCAATCTTCATATGCGCATGATGAACAAAAGCATGTCATATGTCATGTTTGGATGATACATGAACTTGAATTAGAGCTTTTAAAAGAGTGTAGCTCACTTGATCCTGTTAATGTACAACAATCCTCGTATGTTGCAATGTTAGTTTCATCCATCAACTGAAAAAATCTATGAACCATAAACTCACCTTCATTTCCTGGACCCATTGTAGCATTACACCAATGGACGATACATCTCGCATCTAACAATGTTGCTTTTTCTTCGTACTTTAATTCTTTGTGGGCTAAGGCCCTTTTTATACATGCACCTGCACCATCGTGCTCTCCCTTTCCATGACCGGCCTCTGTAAAATTCCACATATATTGAAAACCATTGTTCGTATGCATCTTGATCAACCAATAAAACATCCAAGAATTCTTGAATTGCGATGCACAATTGTCTGACCATATGATGTGTCGATGATATGATATGCTCCTATTACTCAAATCACCATAAAATAGATGAAAGCAACCGTGTACAAACTGTGTAGAATGCGAACGATCATCGTTGATGTAAAACTAATACTCCCTCAATATCTTCTTGTTCTCCTTTGTACTGTCAGGTGAATGCATAAATTCTATATGAACAAATATAGCAACTTATTGAGAGCTATAATACTTTTCTTGCACCTCATTTTGTGGTTTTAGAGTGTAGTTCTCTATGAATTCAACAAATGAAACAATGGTATCAAGTGGGAATGTGTCCTTGCACAACATGAATTGCATATCCAACCATCGAGCTCTATGTGTATGCCTTGCATACTCATACACAATCTTGTCATGAAAAATACTCATGAACTGACACACTGGAATCTTTTCAATTACTAAATCACTTCTTTTAGCCTCCTTTCCATCTTTTAGAGCATATGCGACTATCTTATATTTTCCAAAATCCACTTTTTCATTCCCAATTGCATGTGTACTCTCCATATGTTGGCAAATTGGCAAATGTTGCAAACCACCACAATCTATGCATGTACCATTCAAGCATGTGATATTTTAAGAATTTTGACCATCCTCTCTTTCACATAAAATTGTAGTAATTAATTCCCCTGAAGATTTAGGTGGGTCATTTATGTTATAATCCTGCAAAACATTGTTAGAATGCAAATCTACACAAATATGCTTATAAATATCAAAATGGTTAGAAAATTCAATATGTACCCTACAACAACAAGTTGTGTGTGTGTTATTTATCTTCAAATAAAAAGGTTTAGCCATTTCAAAATATCTTTGAATAATTTTAAATTGAGAATACGTATGTATAAATTTTGCAAAGAATTGTGTCTGAGTTGAATTCAAAAAATATTTCGAACCTGGAATGCAGATTCGACTACCAATCCTCCTTCTTACAACATCTCGTTGATTGGGAGATACTCGTGTGTTATTCTTCCAAAAGTCTTCAATCATGGATTTTGAAGCTTCAACAATTGATTTATCCTTCCACGGTAGTCTACCAGAAAATGCCCACAACTCATTGTTATTTGGATCTTCCACCCTTTTACACCTTCCCACAACTCTCATTAGAGACTTTCTACTTATTTTCAATACTTTGCTTGTCTTTCTTATGAGTCCAGATTTCTTCATTTGAGTGCTTACTATTGTTTATGTAAGTACACATCGTGTGAGATTACTATCTTTTGTGCATGATGTAGAACCCACACTCTCATATGTAGTCATTAGATTCTTTACAATAGATTTTTCACTTGACTCATCCATCGTTCTTAGCTCAAGAATCTTCATGATGGGCCTAAATTTTAGATTTCTCCTCATTTGAACAAATAGTTGACATCTTCCTGTCATATTTAAATTCTCAATAAATAATCTCCAAATACGGATAGCATATCTTTGACAAGTATGCTTGGGAATCTTGTCAGGCATTTGTTGAAAAATGTTAGTATCAATGTCAATCAAATATTTTGGCTTTCTGTAAATTATTCTAGGAGGTGTGTTCAACTGTTGAGTGGCCTGAACATTACAAACATCAACAACATTATGTGTCAATTGTGTACCTTCAACCGAAGATGATGTGCCTTCAAATTGAGATGTGAAAGATGGATCATCACCAACTTGAGATGTTAATGGTGTGCTTTCAACATGACACGATGTTGTTCCTACACCTTCGGATGTAGATAATGGTGTGCCTTGAACATGATACAATAGTGTGTCTTCAAGATGATACAAGGGTGTGTCTCCAACATTGGATGGTGGTGTCTCTTTAACTTGGGAACTCATAGATGATGTGCCCACGTCTTCATAATTCAATTGTCTTGTTGCACACAAGTTTCTCATTCATTGCCTTTTTGTTTCCATTTCCAATTCTCTCAAGTACTTTCTATTGATGTTTCATGTTCCTCATCAAAAGGCAAATCTTCTTTTATGATATGCAATTTTTTGTGTTCACAAAGATGTCTCATTCTTTCCCTTTTCTTCTCTTTGTCTCTTTCATGTTCTTCTGGTGTTAGAGTCTTTGCTCGTTTCATTGGCATGATGATTATTTCTACATATGAATTTATTACAATTTTCAAATTATTATATTAATCTATTACAAGAAGTAAAACTTTTTTAATATCAATCTAAATTATATTAACTCAAAATATAATATAAATATATGATAAATAATAATATAAATCTTTTACAATATGTTAAATTATTTCTTCAACAAATCCGTATCAGAGCAATTATAAACAAAAAGACTCTTTATTCACAATTCACATGTAAAAAATAAAAAACTTACCTCAATGGATCAATTTTGGTGAAGAATGATTGACTTTCGTTCTTCGATGTTGACTTTTGAACAAAAATGTGTTGCAAATTGATAGAATATACTTCTTTTTGATCTTCAACACCATGAAAAGTGAATATTTGTCAACCAGATTGTAAAAAACAAACAACAACAGTTAAAAGTGGGCCTCTTTCACGAGTTTCTTACCTTTATTACCATTTTTTGTGTTCTTACATAGGGCGTACGCCCTATGTTAAACACATAAAATGACAGAGAGAGAGAGAGAGAGAGAGAGAGAGAGAGAGAGAGAGAGAGAGAGAGAGAGATTGAAAACTTGTTTCCCTTCTAGTATTTGACATTATCTTGTTTCACTTCTAGTATTTGGCATTATCTGTAACAATCTTTGAATACTTGTTTCACCTTTAGTGTTTGACATTATATATTAATCCAGTGGATGTCACATGTACAAATCTCATCGCTAGACCTTGTTACAATTTGTGTGTGTGTGTATCAGGATAACTTATTTTTGGTATGCACGATATGATTATTGCATGTAGATTCTCTATGAAGTGACCTTTCTTACTACCCTGGGTCTCATGACATGTTTGTCCAATTTTTCTCTTTTTAGTTTCTCTAACTCAGAGCTGGAGAGCTAAGAAGGATTGCAACATGAAGTCATGGCAAACAATGGCAAACATCCAAGGAATTCTCAAAGACTATTTATGGAATTCTTGAAGAGAGAGAGAGAGAGAGAGAGAGAGAGAGAGAGAGAGAGACAAACAGAGATAGAGGGAAGAGCTCTCTCTCTCTCTTTGTCATTTTGTGTCTAATATAGGGTGTACACCCTATAGTGTGTATGCCATATAGGGGGTATGCCCTATAGTGCATATGTCATATAGGGTGTACACCCTATAGTGAGTATAGTGCGTATGCCCTATAGGGCATACGCACTATAGGGCATACGCCCTTTTAATGACATTAATGTTTACCAAGCCTAAGGCTTGGATTTTCCTTGGATTTCCAACCCAAAGGCCTGGAGGATTCAAACAGGTCTGAGACATGTTTTCTAGCAAACATAGAAAAAACTAACATTTTTTCTTGTGTGCTCCCCGCCAAGTTTGCACGTGGTTCAATAATGATAAAATCAGACGACATGATATTGTAGATCTCTCTGGTAGCTATCTAACGATATAATTTATTTTGAATTCTCATTATGTTCATCTTTTCATTTTTAATTTATTTTTGAAGTATGTCCAATTTTTTTCAAAAACCAATGTGTATTCATTTAGGCTTAGATTTTGGCCCGTTCATCGAATTTTGAAAAAAATTACATTTTCAGAAACTAGTCTCCATTCTACACACTTTTAAAAAAAGAAGTTTTGATTTTCAATTAGTTTTCAATGATTTCTAGGGGGAGCACACAGAAATTTCACGTTTTTAGGATGTGTCCACTTCGGAAAATGGTAAAAAATCACACTTTCATCAAATAATTAGTAGAAAAATCCGGGATAAACTAGGTGGTGTTAGCTAATTTCTCACTGGAGTGATTAAATTTTTTTTTTCAAAGTTAAAATTTTAGGGGGAGCACACCAGACGCTATGTTATGTTTTTTTCACAAAAAATAGGACCACTTTTTGTGCTCCCCCTTTTTTAGGGCCTTAATCTCCACCATTTGTAAAATAAATTAGTGGTTTAGAAACTAGATTCGGAGTAGAACAACTCTTGTTTTCGTCACATTTTAAAATTTTGAGTGTAACTATCCTCAATTTCTCGTTGAAGTTCAGAGTTTGTTGATTTCAGAAAAAAGTGGCATCTTATACCCCCTTTTTGGTCCTCCATCTTCGTGCACTTACCCAAGGTCACACTACTACACATGTGGGCATACAAGCACATATTTGTTGCTTTGTCAATTATTGATAAGGTTCAAGGAGAAAGATTTTCCTATGTCTTCGTCAGTGTGGAGATGTGGCCAATATGAGGTGGATGACCTAGACACAACTACATGTAGACTATGGCGAGAAAGTGTGAGACATTAAGTGATGATGATGAGTAGCTATTGTCCCACAAGTTGTCAAAATACCTAGTCGGGTGGACTATCCACATCATAGAAAGATACATGCTAGAGAAGGTATGTGGATATTCTAGGGAAATCGTAGGGACCTCCTATAAGATACGTAGTATTTACCTAGACTTGGAGGAGGTAGTCAATTGGGGTCTTGTTATATCCCTCGACATAGCTATTACCATAGATTTTCTTGCTAGACATAATGGATACAAGAAATGCCAATGACTCTAACAAATGGTGGACTAGGCACAGATTGGTGATGTTGACAAGCTTTGAAGGTATAGGGATCAAGTGGCAAGAGAAATGAGAGGTAAGAGGATTGAGAATGTAACTAGAGGGATTGTTGAGGAGATATTTGTAATGGTGGAGATGATAACAATGATAATGGAGGAGATGATAAAAGCTAGCTAGAGAGAGTCACAATATAGTAAGAGGATGTGGCCAAAGAGAGGAGGAGGTAACTATAGAGGAAGACGTAGGCATAGATATAAGTAAAGGGGGTGAGCATAGTGGTGATGGTGGAGAGGATAATGTAATTCATCCATTGGATGAGATTTTATTCATCAGTTATTTAAAGAAATTGAGTCCATAATAATATAAACATTTTAAAATGTATACATTTTAGTTATGTATTTTTTAATGAATAAAAGAATAAAGAATTTTTTATTGGCAGTTTTATTTATAGAAGACATAATTAATATTTTAAAAAGTCTGAAATTTGTGTTATTATCTCAAGAGAATAAAATGACTTACTATTTCAAATAGCTCACTGAGGAAACTCAGAAACGAGTGCATTCTGAGAATGTCGGAAAGTAGAGGGTGATCCCATTCAGCGGCGGTCGATATTGACTTTGTCTAAAATAGTTGTAAAATAGAGATTCTTTACTCATGTTTTAATTTACTTGTGGTGAGTAGTACGATTCCATCCTAGATTTTTCGCTGTTCAGCCAAACGGAGATAGACGGGAACATTATTCCCTGCATTTAACATTCATTGTTTACTCATGATTTTTTCTTTTCTAAAGTCTTCTTAAACATCTGAGATAAACATGAGCTGGCTTTTTTTCTAATAAGGTAAAAGAGAAATGACCTAACTATCTTAATTATTTCATCTTGTTATAACATCACCTGTGGCTATCCAGCCAACGAAAACATATGGTATTGGAGAGCTAAACATTAAAAAACTGTCTTCTTCGTATAAAAACTCATTTCTCAGAACACAAATAAGATCATGTACAAGTGATAGCATAAGTGATGTACGGAATTCTCAACATCGACATATATAGTAATAAACATCAATATTATTTTCCTGTTCAATCAATTTTACAAAGATTTAAACCCTAATCCTAACCAACCAACAATTACATTGACAACAACCATATCACATAGGATTGATTATTACTACCCTATACTTTAGTGTGCAACAAAACCATGCCACAAAACTACAAATAAGATTATAAATAAGAAAAAATTTCCAGCAACTAAGGTTTATCATTCTATTGTTGCAATAATAATTATTTAGACATTTGTATTCCAAATGAATACAAACTATAAAACAAATGTACTGATATCCACACTTAACATCATGGAGGATCTTTGCTCATTTTTAATAATTGATCTATAAATTTATCTTTGGATTTATTATGCCCTTATATATGAAATGAAATGCAATGGTGAAGTCTAGAGAATCCACTACAAATGTATTACTATGGAATGGTGTGAAGAAATCTAGTTGTAAAAACTTAATGGTTGCATTAAATATTTTTCATCATGAATATGCACCTATATGAATATATTATGACTTTTAGATGTTATTTTATTTAATTTAGTAGTTTTAAAAAATTAATTGATTGACTTTAGGGTCACCAGTTTATTTCTTTGTCATCACTACAAATGACAGGATAATTCATGCGCCTTTGGTGAAAAACAATTTCTAGGCAAGAGACATCTTACTTCATGTGAAATGGTGTTAGTCATGGTCAATAGTTATTTTTTGGGAATATAGTGTAATTCACCAAGCCGCATATCTAGGACATGAGTTGACTAAACAACCCTTTTCTTAAAAACCAATGACAAAAATATGACAGTCAAATGTCACATTGCACACAAGTGTCATGTCAAACACCACAATATAAGCATTCTAAAACAAAACAACCTCACCATTACTATAAGAAGGTGGGATCGAATTAATGGAAGACTAATTGATTATTAGATAAATTTGAAACAATGAGCCTATAGGAGAGTGGTGAAACCCAACAATAATCAGATACTAACTCACAATCATGTTCTTTCATGAACACAACATAAGAGAGGAGGTGAGAGGATCATCAATCTTCAATCCTTACTGAAATACACACAAACTCTCACAACACTAACCAAAACCTATACAATAGTGAAACAACTAGAAGATGTCAAAGCTCAAATAGATGACACAACCATCAATTTCTCAACACTAAAAGTAGAAACCAGCTTTGAAGAGGGAAGAAAGCCCCCACAAGCATTCTCAACATAAGGGTTAGACTCCTACCAGATAAGACAACCTTAAGAGGCATAAGCATCCCTCAAAACGAGTATAATGATGGTTGTTTCAAGAAATAGCATGCTTCCCAAGATAAAAGATGTTATACTAATCATTTGTAGTGTGCATATAACAAAATGATCTCATGAAAATACAAAGGAAAATAGAAATTAATCATTCAATTGTACCCTTAAAAAAATATTCTTTTATAATGAAAGCATCTTAATGTCATAATTTACCTTGAAGTAACATGATAGATTGACATGCATGTCTAGGTGGGGACAAAATCTAGATTAAAAAGATACATACATTATAGTTTTCCTCTCATTTTAATTATTCTTAACACAGGAATGGTAATCTGAAGTTTAAGTAGAAATTGTAAATCATTTGTTTCGTAACGTCGCATGTCCAAGGAATGCCTGATTTGAGGTCCCGACCGTCTCACATATATTTCTAGTATTTTTTATTGTTACCTGCGATAATGAGAAAAAGATGGATGCGCCTGCTATTATTGTGTTAATTTTCTTTATAGTTCTCTTAAAACTTGCATTTGATTGGTTGAAGCACCAAAACCGCCAGCAAACTTTAATAAGAGAAAGAGAAAGAGAATTAGTAAGAGAAAGAGAAATGGATATAGTTTTAGAATTCTTACAAGTAGCAAATGAAAGCGAAACACTTGGATTTTCTCCGAGTGAAATAGAACAACTCCAGAGCTTTCAATTTACTGCAAAAGACTTGAATAATAAAACCAATTTAAGCTGCCCAATCTGTCTTGAAAATATTATGGATGGCCAACTTTTTAGAATAATACCCATCTGTCATCACTATTTCCATTCCTTGTGTATTGATAAATGGTTGGGCCTTCATAAAAATTGTCCTTGTTGCAGACGTTCTGTTACTATTAAACCCTTGGATGGCAATCCATGGGAGCTTTTGATGAGATCATCACAAGAAAATTGTGAGACACACAGTATTGTAGCTTTACCTTCACAAGTTCCACAGCAAATAGAACATGCAGAGCCACATCATGAAACAGAAGAAACTATAACCTCATCCTCGCACTAGTGATCATGAAAGTAGTATTATTATAAAAAAGGATTATGATTATTAATCTCAATGATGATCATTAATAGGAACAATAGATGGTCATGCCTCACTAGGGCATGGAGAAACATTGGCCATCATCTTTCTAAGATAAATTCTAAAAATAGCTCGCCCTACATAGAGTCTAAAGATTTCAGTGAGATTTATGTCTATAGTTTTCGACTTAATCTTCATCAAGTAACATTTAACTATTTTTCTCCATGTTTTAAGTTTTATTAATGTATTAGAATGTTTGTAATGTTTTACATCAGCTTTGTTCATGTTCATTTAGATTGAAGTTTGATTTACATATTTTAAACAAACACATGCATATTTACATAGTTCTTCCTCCTCTTCAAAAATAAATAAAAATTTTAATGGTGATAATAAACAAATATAGTTTAGAATATAGAGTTGTAATTTATATGATGCATAGTATTGAAAAAAATACATTTAGTTTTAGATTTGATATTGATGTGAATATGTTAGAGGGTGTAAGACGATTTATCAATATTTTAGAATATTGAGATGTGTAATGCAATTGAAGAACACCTTCCACAAATGAAAATAACGAGAAATATATTTTATATTTATCAAAAGAAAAAGATGCAAAATGAATGATGCCCTAATCTAATACTAGAAAATTATAAAGAAGATAAAATTTGGTATTTTCATTTACATATTTAGATTCTCCTTCATGCACTAATGGTCACATACAGCTTTAGTGGACTTATCATGCCTCCCAATTTTTAGTAGGGGGTTTCTATTGTTGGTGCTAATGTTTCTTGGTTTCGGTTTGGTATGAGCTATGTATTCAATATTTGCTCCTATGTACTAGTTGAATGTAATGGTTGTATTTTGATGAGATGAGGTTTTTACTATATAAACACTCTTACATTCTAGTTTTGTGGAGATGACTAATTTGGTTTATTTTGCATTAGCAAAAATTGTTAGGTTGAAACTATACTATGAAATTGATTTATATTGAAATCAATTTTTAAAGTTCTATGGTCTAAATTTAGGTTTTCCATATCTTGTGATGTGTAAGTGATCGATGATATTAATAAAACCCCTTCAAGGACATATTGCTAAGTAATGTTCACATTATCTTAAATTAAAACCCTAGGGATGAATCTATAATAAGTAATTGATGATGTTAATAGACCCCTTCAATGACACTACTAATTAATGGTCATGTTCTTTTTCAGTCAAAACCCTAGGCGATGTGATTCAATGGTTTGTGAACAATGATTGAGGATAGAAAACAACCATGTCATATGCCTAGATCAACTATTAAGTATGTAGGTAAAATTATGGTTGAGAATCAAATTATTTGTATCTTCCACTCGATAAATCCTCAACAAGTCCTAAATCCAAGATTTGTCCTAGAAAATATTAATGAATAAAGATGTAATTCTTTTATAAAAAACTCTACAATACAATTTAAATATATATATTTTCTTAAATAAATAATAGCTAGTTAGAATAGGATGACACAAGTTCAATTTTTAAATTTTAATTTTAATGTGTGACATCATGTTGTGCTTTTTATTGAAACCTAGATCAAATATATTATTTATAAGTTGAATTTGAATTATTTAGATGTATGAAGTTGGAAGTTTCAAAGACTAAGGAAAATTAATAAATCTTGCATGGAAATAGATTGAATGTATGCTAATTATTGTATAAAAAATAAAATGAACCAAAGTGAGTCTAAAATAAATAAAGATTTAAATGTAGATTATGTAATTTGCACTGTTACATATCTATTATAATATGAATTCAAATAATTTAAAATAAAAAATAAAAATAATAATACTACACTTCTGTTTACTTAAGAATTTTTTATAACATAATAAATGTCACAATTTTATCTGTATATATAAATTCAAATAAATAAAACTCATATGCAAATGACATTTGGTTTCTCCTCCTATTATTTAGTCCATAGAAGTGTCCATGTTACTTGAATCCAAAGCTAAGATACACCCCTAGAATAAAAGGATTATAATTGGATCCCTTATTTTTTTCTTACTACACAATTTGTAAAGTGCAAGTATATACTAGAGCTTACCAAGTAAATTACTCATGCTCGTCATGTTTTACACTTATAATCTATTGGAAGTATTTATTTAGTAAATTTATGAATTATGTGGAAATAAATACACATACCATTTTATATCTAGACAATGTGGACAATAAATATAATTATATTCATCATAAAATATAATAGGCATAGAATCTAATGTTTTCTATCAATTTGGATTGAATTTATAGAGCTTTTATTTTTAGTTGAGAATAAGAGTTACAAAGAATCTATGCACATTGTGTATATATAATTATTTAGATTTATTGAATTCAAATATTCTAAATTTTATATATTTAAGAATAAGGGAAAGGTATGACGCAAGGAGGGTCAGTATGAGGGGCCAAAGGCTCTCCCAATTACCAAACCAACTTGCAGGTACAATAATGCGGAAGCAACAACACACAGAGTGAGAGAAGGAACAACAGATATCATATATTTCATTAATTGATCAAACTCATTACATGTCGAGCTATAAGGCCTTCCTGGTTTTGGCCATATACATTCAAAGAATTACAGATTGATCTTCATACATTCGAGGTCACAAACATGCCTTTCAATTGTCTCAATAGTTAATTTTCTATCCCAAAATATCCTCCCCTCTAAGCACTGCCTAAACTAAGAACAAAGAAACCAATATATACAAGAGTCCACCAAAGAGGTCACCACTCAAATCCCTACATGAGACCCAGATTTAGGTCCACACAAATCCCAATGAGAGACCCTACATTAATTACGCCATAGAAATTAAATGTAGAAGTCAGCCAAATCAAGATAAAAAACTCGGGAAGAGCAACACCAAGAAACAAAAACCACTCGGTAAAAGAAAATCCAAACAACATGGATGACTCAGTAAGAAAATACTTGAATGATAGAAAACCAATTCAGTAAAAGCATAACTGAGAAAAAAAAAATAACGCACCCTGAGACCCGTCGGTAAAGAAAGACAGAAAGGATACCCGAGCAACAGGGTAACTGAGCGCTTCACTGAGCACTCTCCAAACAAGCTAAAGAACAAAAGAAAACATATTTTTGGTTGATCAAGATTGCCAATGACCCAAGATGCTCCTGCATCAGAAACCTGAGGTTACAAAAAATGATTCCCCGAATCATGTATAAGGTCCAACCTGAAATGAATCCAACTTAGATTGATAAATCCAAGATGAGTCCTCAATCAGTCTATTCTTCCATTTTACCAGGTACTCCATGTATTCCTTTCCTCTTGTGCTTCTGCCAATTCTTTGTTTCAAATCTATTCAACTTCCTCTATCTGTTTCTTAAGATAATCACTCGGTACTGTCACTTCTTCATCGGGCTAATGATATTCATACAAGTCTAAAATATTGAATATAGGTGATATATCCATGTCATCAGGTAATTCAACTTCATAATCATTTCCACTGTCAAATCTTCTCAGTATTTTGCAAGGATCAAATTTCTTCATCTTCAATTTTCCATATGTTCCAATAGGAAATATGCCTTTCTTCAAATAAGCCATTACTGCATCACCAACTTTGAAAGTCTTATGTCTCCTTGATCTATCTGCAGTATCCTTGTATTTCTGATTACTTTTTTTTAGCTCATGTTTTACATCTTCATGTAATGTCTTCATCAAATCAGCAAATTCCTCTGCTTCAGCACTTCTTTTCTCTTCTCCAACAATATCTCTCAAGTCTGATATACCTCTCGGTTGTGTGCCATGAAAAATCTCAAAAGGTGTCTTTCTAGTACTTTTATTTGTTGAACTGTTGTATGCAAACTCTTCTTGTGCCAACATCAAATCTCAATTACTTGGTGTGTCTCCAACTAGGCATCTCAACAAGTTACCCAAACTTTGGTTTACAACCTTTGTTTGTCCATCGGTCTGTGGATGAAATGTAGAACTATACTTCAACTCAATATCCAACTTCTTCCAAAGTATTTTCCAAAAATAGCTAACAAATTTACTGTCTCGGTCAGAGATGATACTCCTCGGTAATCCATGCAATCTGACAATCTCTTTAAAGAAAAGATTTGTTATATGTATTGCATCTGATGTTTTCCTACATGGTATGAAATTTCTCATCTTAGAAAATCTATCCACAACCACAAATATGGAATCATTACCTCTTGCTGTCCTCGGTAAGCCAAGAAAAAAATCCATGCTGATATCACTCCAAGGTTTCTCAGGAACAGTAATCGGTGTATACAAACCAGTATTCTAACTTACTCCTTTTTCAATGTGACAAACTCCACAACTTTTCACAAACTTTTAAACATCCTTTTACAATTGAGGCCAAAAATACCTTTCCTTCAGAAAACTCAATGTCTTATCAATACCAAAATGTCTAGCCAAGCCACTACTATGTTTCTCCTTAATTAGATTAGTTCTCATTGATCCTCTCGGTATGCACAACTGAATACCTTTGAACATCATATCTTCCTGAATGAAATAATCTTCATACTTGATTGATTTGAATTAGGTGCTCTACACACTCTCCACTGCTCAAAAAAATCAGGATCATTTTCATACAAATGTTTCATGTCATCAAAACCAAGAACCTCAATTCTCATTTCAATCAACAAAGATCTTCTTCTACTCAATGCTTCAGCAACTCTGTTAGAAACTCCACTCCTATGCTTTATCACAAATATTAAACTCTGCAAATACTCTACCAATTTCATATGTCTCTTATTCAACTTATTCTGACTACCCAAATATTGTAAAGCCTTATGATCAGTATACAACACAAATTCATTCAACATCAAGTAATGTCTCCATTTATTCATAGCTTGAACAATAGCATAGAACTCTTGATTATAGACATAATATTTCCTTTTAGCATCATTCAACTTTTCACTAAAGAAAGAAACACGTTTACCTTCTTGATTCAACACAGATCTAATTGCACTTCCACTTGCATCACATTCAACTTGAAATACCTTATTGAAATTAGGTAATTCAGCAACCTTCAATTTCAAAGTCTCAAAACTCTTATTTTCTCCATGTGTCCATTTGAATTATCTTTTGTCTCCTTTTATTGTCTCAGTCATAGCATTACAAATAGAACTAAAATTTCTGATAAACTTTCTGTAAAAACTTTCCAATCCATGCAATGATCTTACCTCACTGACATTCTCAGGTGTAGGTCAACTGAGTATAGCTTCAACCTTCTTAGGATCCATCTTCAAACCATCAGCTGAAATCACAAAACCCAAATACATAAGTTCTTCTTTCATGAAGAAACACTTTTTCATATTTATCAGCAACTTTTCCTCTTTCAATCTCTGCAATACTTTTCTTATATGCATCAAATGCTCTTCTCTGGTCTTATTGAATATAAGATTATCATCCAAGTATACAATCACATATTTATTCAATAATTTATTCAAAACTTCATTCATTAACCTCATAAATGTACTTGGTGCGTTACTTAAACCAAAAGGCATAACCAACCACTCATACAAACCTTCCTTTGTCTTGAAAGCAGTCTTCCATTCATCACCTTCTCTGATTCTGATCTAATGATATTCACTTTTCAAATCAATTTTGGTAAAATATCTTGCTCCACTCAAACAATCCATTATATCATCCATTCTCGGTATAGGAAACCTATACTTCACTATGATCTTATTGATTGCCCTTGAATCAGTGCACATTCACCATTCTCCATTCTTCTTAGGTGCAAATATGGCTAGTACCACACATGGACTCAAACTTTCTCAAATCAAACATTTGTTCAATAATTCAAGGACTTATCGGTTAACCTCTTCATTCTCGGTCGGTATTAACCTATGTGGTGCTTTGTTCGGTAAACTAGCTCCAGGAATCAGATCCATACATTGACTAATATCTCTCATTGGTGTAAAAACATCAGGTACATTATCTTAAATTATCTCTAGTGGGATTATGGGAAGTAGTACAGAGAGGGGAGGGGTGAATCAGTACCTCTAAACTTTTAACACTTTTCACCTTTCATCATTAGTTATCAATCTTTACTATATTACCAACCATATCTGATGTTATTTCTTATGCATGTATTATTAATTCATAAACTTAACTATATGCAACATTCATAGAAACATTCATGAAAGTAATAGACACATAACACAAGATATGATATCGCGGAAAACTCATGTTAGGAAGTAAAAACTGCGGTGGAGATGGCACCCACAAAACTTCACTATCTGCAGAATGGAAGGGAGTTGGTAAAGGCTTACAATTGATCACTTCTCATGATCTTCCCTATTAGGAGTATTAATGTGGATACCTATTAGGATCTACTCTATTAAGATCTTTTAACAACACTAATGAAGTGTGCACTCGGTTAAGAGATTTACAATAGGACTATTAAGTCCACCTTCCTTAAAAGGATTTCTTAAGTGTACCTCACTTGTTAGAATGTCTACAATATGTTTGACATGACTGTATGCAATCTATAATTTCTAATTAGAGATCCATTAAAGCTCACAGTATATGAATATCACCTATAATGATTGATTAATACCTTTTCCTACTCGTCGGTAGCCTGTGTTCTGTTCTTGACAACTGATTTGATCTTTGTCTGTGTTGTTGCATGAATTATCTTGTCTGATCCTTAGATTCTCTCAGTGGCTACAATCATCATCAAACAACATGTTCAAAATTGATTGAGCATCTATTTATACAAGTATTTGACCTATTTTAGAATCACGCATTACAATGTTAACTCTAGATCCAAGGTATACAACTTGACCTTGATCCTTTAGTTTGCATATTTTAAAATAGTTAAACTCATAATAAAAAAAATTACATTTCTTTCTCCACACGTAATGGATTTAAAACAAATCAAGAAGCTAAATATAAAACTTCAGTGATTTATCTGACGTGGAAAGTTAGATCCACTTTTTGTTGGATGTAACTGATTGTCAGTTCTTAATCATCAGTGTGAACTGAAAGTCTGACGGTGTTCCTTCTTTGAACTGATTTTTAGGTTCCCTTCATCTGTTGGGTTCCACTCTTTGATTTTTTTGTCAGGTTGCACTGTTGGTTACTCATCGGGTTCCCTTGTCCTTTTTGTCATCGAGTAAAACTGAATAGTGTTTGTCAGGATGCTTTGTACTTGGCAGTATCGATAACATTGGCGTCGGGTAGTGTTGTGCCCTGTCTATCGGTGTTGTGTAAACTGATCATGTTTATCATGTTTTTCCTTATATATACTAATGGAAAAATATAGTGTCTTCAATCCCCCCTTTGACATTAGTATCAAAAACTGATATGTGCATAATACTAAAGTGTTTAGTATGTACACCATGTATATATCCTTGTCATTATATGACTCCCCCTAATTGTATGCATCGGTATAGTATAAGTATATGTACATGTATACTTGCCTTTGTACTATACATTCCCTTGTAATTGTTCTTTCCTCTTTTAAATGACTGACTATACAAATCATTTCTTCCTTTCATTTCCCCCTTTTACTGATTGACTGTACATATCATATCCCCCGTTTTTGATAATCATGACAAAAATGTACAACTTATAAGTTGTCAAAAATGTGTAACTTACAATGTGTCAAGAATGTGAGTGAGTGTTCTTGATATCTTCAATCAATTTCTCCCATTTTTCTTCAAGGATTTCTAATGCCATGTGCTCTAGATCAATTCGGGCATGCATATCATAAATTTTGTCTAGGACAGACATTTCTGGGGTGGCAATAAGTGCTCTTGCCTCTATCATATGGTTTTACAGTAATGAGAGTGTCGAAAAGAGTTGAGCTTGAAGCTCATTTACCTCATCTCTGAACTTGGTTTCTGCAATCTGAATGTCTTGTCTCATCTTCCAAGCTTTCTTGAGCTGTTCATTATGCAATTTAATTGCCTCTTCACTGTTTGTGAGACTTTGTGCACTTGTTTGAAGATCAGCATCAATTTTTGCTTTCTTGTCGGTATACTCATTTGTGATTTGATCTAACATGCATAATTTCTGAATTAAGGCTATTGCTTCTAAAATTATTGGGTCTATTGTGCTTACCAGTTCAGAAAGCTTCACCTTTTGTAGTGCCACTTCTTGGCTTATCTTCTCAGCTAACTTGAATTCATACTTCTTTTCAAGTCTAGCTTCCATAGCCTTCTCAGCATCTATGTTTTGAGATGTGATGGCATCAGTGAGAACCACTAATTGATCAAGCATGGGGGTTGTTTGATCAACATCTATGTCAAGTACAATTTGCTGAAGTATTCCTTGTGCAACTTCAAGTACCTTTGCTTCCTTGGTGGATTTTCTCAACTTATCCTGCATGGCTTTCCTTTCACAAAGTCTTGCATACTTTTTCAACTCAGTATGATCCAATGTTCTAGGATCACATACTGGAATCTCAATAATTTCATCCAGAGAAACTAGATTCTTATTCTTTCTCTTCTTCTTCGTTGAGATTTATGTAGAAGCAGATGTATGAACTACCATTGCAAGTTCATTTGTCTTCTCAGAGGTGCTTGGTGAAGGCTTTGTAGATGAAGCTTCTTGTGTTTTCTTCTCAGGGTTCACCTATCAGTTTGGTGAAGACGTCTCTCCATCAACCTTGGGTTTTTCTGTAGATTTCTCTTCTATTTTCTTCTCATGTTCATCTATCTTTGTTGCTTCAATCTTCTCCTTCTGCTTGTCCTCTTCTACTTTTTGTGCATCTTCTTTATTCTGATCAGTAGACTTATCTTGTTGATCATCGGTTTTAGCTTGATCTACAGTTGTATCCTTTGGTTCATCTGTGGTATCCTTTGTCTCAACATCACCCTTGTCTTTGGGTATGCTTGTATCTGATGTAGATTCTTCATTTCCTTCCAGCAGATTGATGGCCTTCATCAATACTGGCATGTTATTCTGTTTGCCCACTTGTGCTGCATCTAGAAGTGTGTCCTACTCATCGGTTTGATCCTATTGAGCAGTGACATCTTCATCTTTTTATATTTGATCTGCAGGGTCCAAACCTGTGATGTCAATAATGGAAGTGTCTGGCCATTTTTAATCAGCAACATCCATGTCCTTATTCCTTTGTGTCTCCAATTCTTTTTTCTTTTTTTGATCCTTAAGAGATATGAAAATTACATCATCTTCTTTCTGTGGATCTTTATCTGAATCATAATGAGTGATGTCTTGAATGTCAAGATCATCTATGACTTTGTCTAAGTCAATGGGCACATTATTATCTACATTATCCAAAGCAATGTGCTTAGGACTTTCTTTATCTTTCTACTCCTCTACATAAGGTGTGTCGATGAGAAGTAATTGATTCTCACAACTTGTTGACTCTGTAGGTAGATCTAGGATTTGTCTCCATTTGGCCTCAGTCATGTTGTCCAGCTCTATAAATTTATCCTCTAGCACTTTGTAAGCTCTTATATTTGCTACAAATTTACTTGAGTGCTTTTTTATTATTTCTTTGATCTCTTCCATCTTTGATTCAGGAAGCATGAGTGTGACAGTACCCTCTCCCTTGCTTCCTTTTCTGTGTGTAAAGCATATGACCATTGTTGTAAAATTCTATCACCCAATTCTTTGGGTATTTGGCCTACAAATTCTACTGGTACATGTATTTGAACTTGACCATTGCCCTGATTATTGCATCTTATATTTTGTGTTGTTCCTCTGGCTCCAACTTTTCCCACTGTCTAATTTTCCTATAAGTCATTGTACCAGTTTTTGCAATTGAATTGGCAATTTCATCCATTGTTCTAGGGGCTGAGGTTTTCTTCTCTACATCAAGCTCATCCTCTTTTGAATCTTCTATGTCATCTTTGGTCCTAGCCATTATTTTCCTCCTTTTGGTAGGTGTTTGTTTCACATTTTTCTTCTCTATTTGTTGCTTCCTCTTATAGGTCCTCACTTGACCTTTCTTGAGAGGTGTAGTAGCTTTTATAGTTTGACTTCTTGTTCTTTGATCTGCTATGGTTCTTGGTTTCTTTGTAGGAGGTGGAGGTGTGTCAGATTTAGTGGCCTCAGAATCTTATTCTTGCTTATGTTTCTCTTCACCGATGGTACCCTGTTCCTCAGTTTCCTTTGTTTGTTCTTTTTCCTCTTCATTGACCGACGACATCTTTTCAAGATTCTTAACCATCTTGTTTTTCTTATTCACAGTCTTCTTGATTACTAGGCATGTTTTTATCTCAGACTTGGCCTCTTCATATGTTCCAAATCTTGGTTTTTTACTATCAAGTGGTTCATTTATCAATGCATTTGTTGCTTGATCTATGTTTATCTCATAGTCAAGAGGTGCTAACTAGGTTGTCCTTGGTACAACTGGTTTAATGTGAGTGAAATCTGAATCCACCATGAAACATATTTCATCTCTATGCTTCTCAATCAACTGTTCAAGGATCCTCTCTCTTTCCATCATATTTTCCTTGAAGTCAAGGAAGTATTCCATCATTACTGAATCAAAGTTGTCACCTAGTGACTTGATAAGGTCACTAATCTGCAATGTGACTGGCTTGGTAGTGTCCCATTTCACTTTTCCAACTGAAGGAAAGTGTTCTTGAAAATAAAAGAATATACACATGATGAGTGAACTGAACTTACATGTGTTTGTCTTTGCAGACCTAATTGTTGTCATATTCTCATCAATTTGTTTCAACAGGATCTCACATCTATCCATATGTATTCCCTTCATGACTATCTTGTAAGTTGTGCTTACTGTTGTTGATGCAATGATGTTTAGCCTACTTGCTTGGAAGATCTTGTAACCTATCACACATGCACCGAACCTCAGTTCCTCATCGGTGATGGTGTTCACATTGAGTCCTCTATTATCCCACATAGCATTGGTGATTTTTTCAACTTCTGGTCGAGAGGGATGCTTGTGTGCCTTAAGTTTTTCAGTTATGGGGTAACCAGTTATAGCATGTAACACATCCTTTGTGATCTGCTTAGGTTCATCCAACCATAACTTCTGGTTGTGCATTCTACTAAGAACTAACCTAATCCAGTCAGTTTTGAAAATCCTTAGGAAATATAGGGCATTAGTTATCCCTTTTACTTGCAGATGCTTGTGTTCATCTTTCAGGTTTCCTTGTTCATCACACAGCTTCTTGTAAGCTTGATCTATCTCCAGATCACCTATCTCAGCGATATTGAAGTGAATGTAGGACCTTATGTCTTCTATCAGCAATACCCTAGGTGGAATTTTTGAAAATACGCTAGATTCATTGGGTTGCGATGTAATCTCTAGGCATATATTGTACTTAGGCTCCACATAGGTGTTGTTCTTTATTAACTTAATGGCATTCTTCTTATC
The DNA here is from genome assembly GCA_018584345.1 of Thuja plicata. Taxonomy (NCBI): domain Eukaryota; kingdom Viridiplantae; phylum Streptophyta; class Pinopsida; order Cupressales; family Cupressaceae; genus Thuja; species Thuja plicata. The sequence goes on from MU224472.1 coordinate 700,518, forward strand.
ATTCTTCAACTTTATGGTTCTTGAAGTGGTTGCCATCGTATTTTGAATTTAGGGCTTTTTAGAAAATAACAACAGAGTTCTTCGGTGCGCTCGGTACTTACTTTGATTCGTGTGGCTGGTGAGTGATCTGTTTGGAGTGCTTTGGATCGAGTTGAGGTCACTTTTCTAAATGCTCTCTTATCACTCTATTTTTTCTTTGCTCTTTCTTCTCAAATCATGTGTGAGAATGAAGTGCTCTCGTCGAGTATTTATAGAATTTTTCCATAAGTCTATCATAAATGCTCAACAACTCGTCAGTTCATGAAGACGGAGTTCATCAGGAAGAATTTCAAATAATATTCTCAGTGTTGATAGGATCCTCGAGATGGTTGTTAATATTGTTTCTTTTACCGATGGATATCAGTGTTGTGTCAAGACAACTTTATAACTTTTCTTCCTTACCGACAGGTGTCAGGTTACATTAGTGACTTAGCCATTTTATGTGTTGACCGACAATTCTCGGCAAGTGTAAACAGCTCATCCTTTATATTCACCAATGATTTTTGGTATGTGTTTACCGGCGGGGTTGATTTCTCATAATTGTAACAAGTAACATAATATGCATCTTTATTTATGTATATTTTGACTATCTATCAATTTGTATAATGGAACTGATGCAAAATATGACTTGGTGTAGTACAGTTGCATACTTACTTGTTCATCTTTAGGTGGGGGTGGTGATGTCACCAGATCCATTAGATGAGGTGTCATCTACTGCATTGCTTGGTCCAGCTTCCTCAATGATTGAATCTTTCCTCGACATTTGCTTTCTCATTTACTTGATGTCTTCAATGGTGTTACCATTTGCAAAAGTGGTGGTTTCTATTATTCGGTCTATGTAGTCCTTCTTTAGATGTCCAACCTTATGACAGTACAAACATGTCATTCCTAGGTTGGTCCAGTCTCTAGACCTTTTGGTCCAAGTTCTCATGCAGTTTGCAGCAATGTGACCATATCTACCACATGTTGTGCAGTTTATCCATGTATTGTAGTCCCAAACATATGAATTGTTGACTCTTCTCAGTTTATATGCATTTTCTTCATTTTTGGGTTTCCAAGCTTCACTTTTCTTCTTGCTACATTCCAGAGATGTGTGCCCATGCATTTTGTAGGTGGGACAATACTTGTCCATATAGGTTTCCTTCTTTGGTTCTTTCACCTTTGATTTACATTCATGTGCTTTATGTCCTTTCTTGCTACAATTATAACAATGTCCAATGAATGTAAATGTGGATTTAGGAATACCTTTTTCTTTTCTCCTACAGACATTTGAGGTGTGGCCTTGCTTTCCACAGTGATTGCATGTCAGCTTCCTTGGTCTAGGATTGGTGTAGGGATCTTTTGGATCAGATTCATTTGATGACTCTCCATGATTCATGTACCCTAGTCCAATGTTGGTGTTGGGTCTTGTTTGTGCATTCAAGAATTCATCCATTCTTTTTGTACTCTCTTCAGTTCTCTTAATCATGTCATTATGTTGTTGTAGAATTCTAGCCTCATCCTTTAGTTTTTCATTCTCTTCTCTTAGTTCACCGATAATCTATATTATTTCAATGAGTTCCACATTCATTCTATTTGCTTCTTGACTCATAAGAATAATCTGATTAGTTACCTCATGGTGATGCTCTGTAAGTCTTTGTATCTCAGACTCCTTTTCTTGTAGATTGTCTATGATCTTTCTTCTATCATCAATTGCTAGAGTTCTTTCTTGTTCATCTTGTCTTGCATTGTTCATGACATCAATCTTTCTTACCATCTGTGTCTCTTGTTTGATTTGCAGAGATTTGACTTGTCTAGCCAGATGTAGATTTATTTCAGTTAGGCTTGTGATGCTTTCTTCTGATGTATCTGATGCCTTGCTTTTATTTGATCCTGAAGACTCAAAGAAATCTGGAATCTCTTCCTCAAGATAATATGTCTTATTGTAGCGAGAAGCCATAGTCTTTATTTCATCCAACAGCTGTCTCATACTAATTCTAGCTTCTTTATACTGTTCATAGAACATCTGAATTTCAAGATTTTTATTCTCAATATTTTTATCAAGTTTGTACTTCTCCATTGTATGATCTTTTCTCTTAAGCCTTTAATCTTTCCAAGAAGAGACTTAGCTCTGATACCAATTGTTGGGATTAATAGGAAGTAGTACTAAGAGGGGAGGGGTGAATCAATACCTCTAAAACTTTTAACACTTTTCACCTTTCATCATTAGTAGTCAATCTTTACTGTATTACCGACCGTATCTGATGTTCTTTCTTATGCATGTAGTATTAATTCATAAACTTAATTATATGCAACATTCATAAAAACATTCATGAAAGTAATAGACACATAACACAAGATATGATATTGCAGAAAACTCTTGTTAGGAAGTAAAAACTGTGGTGGGGATGGCACCCACAAAACTTCACTATCTGCAGAATGGAAGGGAGTCGGTAAAGGCTTACAATTGATCACTTCCAATGATCTACCCTGTTAGGAGTATTAATATGGAGACCTATTAGGATCTACTATGTTAAGAGATTTTAGCAACACTAATGGAGTGTGCACTCGGTTAAGAGATTTACAATAGGACTGTTAAGTCCACCTTCCTTAAAAGGAATACTTAAGTGTACCCCACTTGTTAGAATATGTACAATATGTTTGACCTGACTGTATGCAATCTATAATTGTTGATTATAGATCCATTAAAGCTCACAAAATATGAATATCACCTATAGTGATTGATTAATACCTTTTCCTGCTCGTCGGTAGCCTGTATTCTATTCTTGACAACTTATTTGATCTTTGTCTGTGTTGTTGCATGAATTGTCTTGTCTGATCCTTAGATGTTGTCAGTGGCTACAATCATCATCGAACAACATGTTCACAATTGATTGAACATCTATTTATACAAGTATTTAACCTATTTTAGAATCACGCATTATAATGTTAACTCTAGATCCAAGGTATACAACTTGACCTTGATCCTTTAGTTTGCATGCTTTAAAATAGTTAAACTGATAAAAACAATAATAATTACATTTCTTTCTCCGCACGTAATGGATTTAAAACAAATCAAGAATCTAAATATAAAACTTTAGTGATTTATCTGACATGGAAAGTTAGATCCACTTTTTGCGGGATGTAACTGACTGTCGGTTCTTGATTGTCGGTGTGAATTGAAAGTTTTTCAGTGTTCCTTCTTTGAACTGATTGTCGGGTTCCCTTCATCTATCAAGTTCCACTCTTTGATTTTTTCATCAGGTTGCACTATTGGTTACCCTTCGGGTTCCCTTGTCCTTTTTATTATTGGGTAACACTAAATAGTGTTTTTCGGGATGCTTTGTACTTGGCAATATCGCTAACCTTGGCATCAGGTAGTATTGTGCACTGTCTATCGGTGTTGTGTAAACCAATGGTGTTTATCATGTTTTTCCTTGCATATACTAATGGAAAAATATAATGTCTTCAATCTCCTTGTACTCAGTGAGTAACTTCCTAACTTCTGTAGAAATTTCATCTTCAGTATTCTTACTCGGTTTGTTAGGAATCAAAGCATAACAAACATCATTCCTTTTCAAATCCTTAACAAACTTTCTACCTTCCATCAAACAAACTTTCACATATGTACAAATCTCACCAACTGATTCTTCAACTAAAGGTAACAAAACTTGTTTCTTACCATCAACCCAAATAGAATATATATTCAATCTTCCATCATGTATAGCATGTCTATCATATTTCCAAGGTATATCCAACAAGATATGACAACAATCCATTGGCATAATATCACACAACACCTTATCATAATACTTTCCAATTTTCAGATTCACAAAACATTGTTCACTCACCATTAATGTGTGCTCATCCTTGATCTATGAGATCTGATAGGGTTTTGGATGCTTTATCCTCCCCAACTACAACTTTGTGACCATTTCCTCATATTCTAGGTTCTCTAAGCTTCCACTATCAACAATTACCTTCCAAACTTTGTCTTCAACTCTACATCTGGTCTTGAACAATCTTTTCCTGATGGGATCTTTCTTATCTTTCTCACTCCATCTAGTATTCTTCAGATCATGAGACTTCCTTCCTTCTCAGCTTCATTCGATGATTCCTCTTGCACCCAAGCATTTATGCTACTACCAACTTTCTTGATTGCATGTGTACACTCAAAGGATTTATGTGCTTCCTCGCCACAATTGCAACAAGTTACTTGGAACCCTCTTCTTCTATAACCACCTCGGGAGTAATTACCTCTTCCTCGGTATGAACTTCCACCTTTCCATTCAGTCTTTTATTTGTCTTTAGATGTGTCTAAAATTGACTTGTCTAGTTCTGATCTACTATTTTCACCATGAGATCTACCTCTTCCTCTAGGGAATATACCACTTCTTCCTCTTTGTCTTTGTTCATATCTTTTGTTCAACTTCTCCTCAGCTTTTAGGGCAAACTGATATGTCTCTTCGATGCTTTCCATCTTGACCAAGCTGATCTCATCTTGAATAGAACTTCTCAATCCATTTAGATACCTTGCTACTCTTTCCACTTCATCTTCAACATGTCTAGATCTGATGTCCAATTTGTAGAACTCTTCAGTATAGTCTTTCATCGATCTATCTTTTTTCTTCAAACTTTGCATTTGCCTAATCAGGTTAATCTAATAATCATGAGGTAGAAACTTGCCTTTCAATTTGTTTATCATCTTATCCCATGCCTTGATTTTGTCTTTACCTTTCTTCTTTCAATCCAATTACAGATGCTCCCACCATAAGGATGCATGACCTTTCAACTTTGTGCTTGCAATCTTGACTTTCTTGTCCTCTGATATATTCTCATACTTGAAGTACTTTTCCATCTTAGTTATCCAGTCAATCAATTCATTGGAATCTAATTTCTCACTATACTCAGGAGGATTAAACTAAGGTGTGGACTTCAAACTTGTCCATTCTCACAGGAATCTTTCTTCTTCCTAATCCATAACAGGCGCAGGTGCAACTTCACCTTGAACTTCTTGAACTTCATCATCACTAACATCCTCAAGATGTCTTCCTCTGCACTGGGCTATCTCAATAGCTTCCAATCTTCTATCCATCTATCTAAGCATAGCAGCTAGACCTAGATCTGCATTTCCTCTCCCACGAACCATCTTGAATCCCTCTGCAATTGTAGGTCAGATCACAATCTGCTACCCCACAACAATATCACCAACTAGGGTTAGGGTTTACAAGAGGGAACTTAGATCTCACCAACACTTTGATATCACCTGATGCAAGGAGGGTTGGTAAGAGGGGCCAAAGGCTCTCCCAATTACCAAACCAACTTGCAGGTACAACAATGCGGAAGAAACAACACACAAAGTGAGAGAAGGAACAACAGATATCATATATTTCATTAATTGATCAAACTCATTACATGCCATGCTATAAGGCCTTCTTGGTTTTAGTCATATACATTCAAATAATTACAAATGAATTTTCATACATGCGAGGTCACAGACTTGCCTTTCAATTGTCTCAATAGTTAATCTTCTATCCCAAAATCATCTCCCCTCTAAGCACTGCCTAAACTAAGAACAAAGAAACTAATATATACAAGAGTCCACCAAATAGGTCGGCACTCAAATCCCTACATGAGACCCAGATTTAGGTCCACACAGATCCCAATGAGAGACCCCGCATTAATTACGTCATGAAAATTAAATATAGAAGTCATCCAGATCAGGATAAACAACTCAGGAAGAGCAACACTGAGCAATAGCAACCACTCGGTAAAAGAATATCCAAGCTACATAAACCAATTCGGTAAAATCATAACTGAGCAACAGAAACTAACACACCCTAAGACTCATCGGTAAAGCAAGACAGAAAGGATACCCGAGCAACAGGGTAACTAAGAAATTCATGGAGCAGTCTCCAAACAAGCTAAAGAACAAAAGAAAATTTTTTTTGGTTGAGAAGGATTGCCAAGGACCCAAGATGCTCCTGCATCAAGGCACTAGTACTGGCTATAGCTAACTTCGCACACTTAATTTAGGTAGAAAAATATATCAGATTGTGATGATTTTTTTAGCTATCTCCATATGTGACCTAAGTTCTTAAAGATAAGGTTTCATATTTTGGTAAATAACGATGCACTATACATGAGATTTTATGCATAAAGGGTTGAAAAGTGGTCAACAAAAGTGTTGTTCGATACAAGACCCTCGTTGCACCAATAACCACTCACTCAAATCGACCAGTACTTGTGGAAAATTTTCCCAGTAGTGGTTCACAAATATCCAGTAGTGGTTCAGAAATCTCCAATAGTGGTGAACAAATGGGCCAATCATGAATAAAAAAATCTAAAAAATGATCACCTATTGGTATATAAATGATCCACTATTGGTGATTTTATTATGTAACAATGAGTGAGTGTTTATTGGACCCCGAGCGGTAATTGGTGCCTTTACCCTATTATATTATATAATTTTTTAAAATTTTGATATCAATATTGAGCAATGTTTCAATTATATTATCAATTTTTAGGTAAAAATATATTCAAGGAGAGTTAAATATAAATATACCAAATTGATTTATAGATTGTTATACTCATAAAAAGAAGTAATAGAGGAGGAACCCTTTAGAGATTCATATAAGACCATCCAATATGATACTTAAAAATGTCTAAGATCCAATCAAGATTTGCATTTACCATAACTAAAATGTCTAAATAAATTTATCTAATAGTCATAAATAAGCATATAGAAAGAATTAGTTGAGATTTATCCTAGGTCAAATCCCTTTAATTCATCAAATTCCAATTAAACATCCCTTTAGTAGCCTAGTTATCTAAATTACCAACTACCTTGTTCCATTATATGATAATATAAACAAGAGGAATTGAGTCAAATTTGGTGATCAAATGAAGAATCTTCTTAACCACTAAAAAATTTTCATAAGGACTCCATAATCTGGTTTAATTCAAAAACAAAACTAGAATCATCAAATATGTATCACATGTAACCTTCATCCACATTGTGGCACAATATCTCTTCAAATCCTTGGGAATGGCCCAAGCGTCCATTTGATTATTAGAATTAGTCCCATATAAGTAGAGAAGAGAGTCAACCAATTCTTCCCTATCACTTGGTATCTCACTCCACGAAATTTTGTAGTACCTATTGACACTTTGTGCTATCTTGGTTATTCAATTATTGATAATCAATCTCAAAAACCTTTTGTGGTTGTTTGGTTCAATACATTTCTATTATGTTTTATCTTACACGGGAATCACTATCAACGTCAGTAGAAATTATTGAACTTGTTCTGTAAGAATCATTTATGGTGTTCAAATTCTTGACCACCCTCTAACTGTCAATAAAATTTAACACACTAGGGATGGATTTAGAAGGAAAAGTGCAACTATGAGCTAAAGAAAAAAGGTAAGTTCAATTGAAGACCAAGATTTATTAATTCATAGCCATCAATATTTATTTTTTTCCATAAAAATATCAACCTCCAATGATAAGAAGGAAAAGAGATAGAATTGAAAGTGTTGAAGTGTTTAAAGGTTCTAGGAACATTAAGAAACTTTGACGAGGTTTTGAATTCCTAAGGATCCATTAAGCTTTTATGGATAGAAGAAGTGTTACTTGGTTTCTAGTCAACCAAGAATCACTAATAAAACATAAAGAGTCAATATGGCATATTATCATTGTGGTTAAGATTACATGATGGGGCAAGGTTCTCATTCCAAACCTAAGATTTGATAGAAAAATAAAGGGACTCAAAAAATCATTAAAAGGATAGATGCCAAATGAATAAACCTTGAGGCCCAAACACCCCTGATGAGGGACTAAAATGATGAAAATCCCAAGGAAACAAAAAATCATTTATGACAATGAGAAAGAAGTGGAAAGGTGAAAGAGTTGTCAAAAACATTTGGTGTTCCAATACACTCACCCCCAGTTTTGTTCCCCAAAATTATCTAAGTGTTTATTTCCCAAATGGTTTTAGATGATTGATAAAGTTTTGGCAACATGTCAAGATGTTGTTAATACTTATGGTACATTTATTTATGTTATTTTTGTGTCATCAGAAGAGAAATTTGAAGTATAAAGGAAAACATTGATTGTACAATCACCAAAATATACCTAAAGCCTATTTTACCACTAAGTAAATAATGGATTGCACCAATATTGCACTATTTTTATACCATTTCAAATGAAATACATGTTGCATGCCAATTTTAGCAATGAATATCTCTAGTATCACTATAGGAATGAACAACAACATGTTATGAATGGAGATGAGTTCCAATTTTCATGAGAGTTGCAATCAAGGGACTATTCAATAAATCCAAGGTACATTTTATCCCCCCAACACCATGCAAAAAAAAATTAGCCTTTCAAATATTAATCAAGGGCATTTTGTAAGGGTTTTAAAAGATTTCAAAATATCAACTATCAAGTACTTTATGTACTTTAAGCATATTTTTTCTAAGAATCATTACTCTTTACTTGAATATTTTTCCAATGTAATGTCTTTTGATCAATAAGTAAGACATTATTTCCTAATAAAAATATGTATTATGAATCATTTTTCTACATGACTGATTCTATCTCATAACGAGATAAATATCCTTTATTGATGTTTAGTTTTTTTGTCCCTTATATAGTAATAATGCATTTGTAGACCATAATTATGTTGTGCCTACAATTCATACTTTAAAGTTCACTTGTGAAGCTTTTCACTCTTGAATATTATCATAAACTTGAATCCTTTGTACAAAATAGTAATCCAAATGTGTCAATATATAGTTGACCTCTTCGATCACATTGTGCACATGCTTGAGCAAGTGTAAGTCATCTAATTTTTGGTATCTCTATTTATTTATATTTTAGGCTAAGTATTAAGTTCTAGTTTTCATCCCTTTTCCTTGAAATAGTAGTACAATGGTTAATCTAGATGATGTTGTGTGCAGGGAAATAGTGAGTTCAAAAGGAAAGCAAATAACTAATGAAAAATAATCAAACCACTGAAACAAAGCAACAATCAAGATTAGACATAAGAGACAAAATGACATAGAGAGGGTAAGGATAATAGGGGCCCAAAGCAGTCCTAGATATCTAAACCTCCTTGCAGAACAACTCAAAAGCAACAACATAGCAAGTGAGAGAAGAAACAACATAACTCTATATTATTTCATCAAACTTATTACATGTCAGGTTGTAAGGCCTTCCTAGTTTTAGCCATATACATTCAGACGTTTAAAAAATAATCTTCATACATGCGAGGTCACAGACCTGTGATCTGAATCGGCTAACCGTATCTTCTATCCCCAAATCCTACTACTTAATCTAAGAATAGAAAACCAAATATACACAAGAGTCCACCAAAGAGGTCGGCACTCAGATCCTAAAGATCCAACATAGGAAACAAAAATGACCCAGATTTAGGTCCACATATATCCCAATGAGAGATCCCAACATTAATTACAATACAAAAATTAAATGTCGAAGTCGGCCAGAAGATCCAACATCAAAACACAACTCGGTAAGAAAGCCAACTGAGCCCAGAGGCCTTTCGATGAAAACCCACCGAGTAGCCAAATGCTATTGAGACCCGTCGGTAAAGAAAGACAAAAACAAGTAACTGAGCCCGAGTGGAGAACAAACAAGTCTTCAATTGAGCAAACAAAAGAAGTTACCGAGCACTTTACTAAGCAGCCTACAACAAGCTACTGAGCCAAAGAAAACATATTTTTGGTTGGTTAGGATTGCCAAAGAACCCAAAATTCTCCTAGATCAGACACCTGGGGTTAAAAGAAATGATTCTATGAATCATGTGTCAGGTTCAACCTGAATTGAATCCAACTCAAATTGAGAAATCCAATATTAGTCCTCAATCAGTCTATTCTTCCATTTGATCAAATACTCCATGTAATTCTTTCCTCTTGTACTTCTACCAATTTTGTGTTTCACAATCTGCTCAACTTATTCCATCTGCTTCTTAGGATAATCACTCGGTACTATCACTTCTTCATCAGGTTCATGATATTCATACAAGTTTGAAATATTGAATATAGGTGATATATCCATGTCATCAGGTAATTCTACTTCATATGCATTTCCACTGTCAAATATTCTCAAAATCTTGCAAGGACCAAATTTCTTCATTTTCAATTTACCATATGTTCCAACAGGGAACATGTCTTTCTTTAGATCAACCATAACTACATCACCAAGTTCAAAATTCTTATGCCTCCTTGATCTATCTGCACTATCCTTGTATTTTTGATTACTTTGCTCCAACTTATGTTTTACATTTTCATGCAATGTCTTCATAAACTCAACAAATTTATCTCCTTCATCACCTCTCTTCTCTTCTCTAGAAATATCTCTCAAGTCTAATATACCTCTCAGTTGTGTGCCTTGAAAAATATCAAAAGGTGTCTTTCCAGTACTTATATTCACTAAACTGTTATATGCAAACTCTTCTTGTGAAAAAATCAAATCCCAGTTAGTTGGTGTGTCTCCAACTAAGCATCTCAACATGCTACAAAACTTTGGTTTACAACCTCTATTTTTCCATCAGTTTGTGGATAAAATGTAGAACTATATTTCAACTCAGTGTCCATCTTCTTCCAAAGAGTTTTCCAAAAATAGCTAACAAACTTAATGTCTTGTTCAGAGATGATACTCTTCGGTAATCCATGCAATCTAACAATCTCCTTAAAGAAAATATCTGCTATGCGTATATGCACAAAGATGGGGGACCAAAATGGTGCCAAAAAAAATTTGGTCCCCCAAAATCCATAGGGTGTACGCCCTATAGCAGGCATGCGCTATAGGGTGCACGTGCTATGGCTTTGATTTCCCGAGCCTAAGGCTTGGGAAATCAAAACCAATAGGGCGTACACCCTATAGGGTGTGCACCCTATAGGGAATATGTCTTATGTAACATTATGAAAAATTCTTAAAGGAGGGAGGAAGAAAGCCCAACAGGCCCTGCCAGACCAATTTCAGCACTAGGCCAATACATAAAATGTAACTTAAGTATAAGAAAGGAAGAGTATGTAACTTATACTTATACTTAAATGTTACATTTTATGTATATACTTCCAGGATGTTTGAGAGTGGTTTCAGCTTCATAGGAGTTAAGATAAAGATTCTGGATTTTCTGGATTTTTAGGAAATTTCAGACTTAGCCAAATTTCAGGAATCAGCACATTGTCTTGAACATGATTCTTAATGGACTATTTATTATAATCTTAAGCCCTTGAATTTATTAAGGACACTCTTTAGGGTTCTTAGTTGTTGTAATGTATCATATTGGGTCCTAAGTGGTCCTAGGTCCCCTTAGGACCCATTACAACCCCTTAGGATACATTAGGGCCTCTTAAGACCCCTTAGAACACAATAATCATCGTAGGACACACTAATGGGCTCTAATGTGTACTATTTTATCATAAGGGGTTTTAATGGGTTCTAAGTGGTCCTAGGAACCCTTAGAACCCATTACAACCCCTTAAGACCCATTAGGACACATTATGACTCATTAGGACCCCTTAGAATACATTAATAGTCATAGGACCCATTAGAGAGAGAGAGAGAGATGTCCTAGGTCCCCTTAGCACCCATTACGACCCCTTAGGACACATTAGGTCCTCTTAAGACCCCTTAGAATAGAGAAATCATTGTAGGACACACTAATGGGCTCTAATGTGTTCTAGTGTCTCATAAGGGGTTTTAATGGGTTCTAAGTGGTCCTAGGAACCTGTAGGACCCATTACAACCCCTTAAGAGCCATTAGGACACATTAGGACTCATTAGGACCCCTTAGAACATTAATCATCATAGGACATCCTTTAGAGTTCTAAGTGGTTCTAATATATCATAAGGGGTCATAATGGGTCCTAAGTGGTCCTAAAATCCTTTAGGAACCATTACAACCCCTTAGGACACATTAGGACCCATTAGGATCTCTTATGAC